>CAWUPZ010000033.1:0-12584 GCA_963924555.1 Crambe crambe
TAGAATGAGTGGGTAAAAGGAACGTAGCTGGAGAGTTTCCGGGAGCAAAGTCGAGGTACTGTAACCTGACCGGTATCGAAATGCAGATTCCGTGTTATGGTGATAAAAGCAACTGTAACTTCGCAGTGGATTGGCAGAACAAGCTGTTCACTGGATATGTGTTTGGTAAGTATATAAACATTTAATGCACTAAAATTGGTGTGTCATTGTTACAAAATGGTTTCCTGACAGCGAAAAGATGCACTGTTTACTGACGTTACATGTAATCGTAATAAAGAGTCATTGCATATCCTCTACACAAATAGAAGATACATGTCCTCCCTGGCTGGACGAACTGTATAAATTACGCTCAATTCCATTGCCCCCATCTACTGCGGCTGCCAGATCCGCTACCCTTACGGGTGTAGTAGGGGTCTTACCCGCTTCAGGGGGAGTCTGCTCCATAGAGGAGCCGGAGCTGTCAAATAGGCGTGCTCCTTCACCAAGAAGGCCGCAAGATCGCTTTTGTCTGCACTAGGATGTAGAGACTCACTTGGCATGTGAACCTCGGGGGGGTCCACACTAGGACGTAGAGACTCACTTGGCACATCAACATTGCCTGAGACTGCCATTTCTGGTAATGACAGTGATGACAGTCATCCTTTTCTAGAAATATTCTGATTTGAGAAAGGACAAGCTGGTTGATATGATCAAATTGTTCAGTACAACCACTTACTTCAGGTCTCTCACCTTGTGTTGATTCAACATTCCAAAGCTTCCACATGGCCTCACTAAGAAGTAGGATAAGGTCAGAGTTGGGTCTATAGACAAGTGTTCCGTACTTAGTACTTACGTACTTTGCAACTATATATAGTAAACCGGGGTAATTTGGGCAGGTTTTTAGGGCTAAGAAAAATAATTTGTACTTAAAGTTACCTAAAAGTTACTATGATGATCTCATGCACTTGAAACTTACAATAAGATTATTATCATCACTATTCGTGCTGAAAAGGAAATTGTTGGACTTGGCGTAAAACGTGTTCTAGACAACGAAAAGCGAAAATCGATTTCTCGGGGTAATTCGGGCAGGCGTGGGGTAATTCGGGCAGGTACATATCCGGTGAACTTTACGGAAATCACCAAAGATTCCCAAACACAACGATCAATAGGAAGAAGGTTTCAGTGTTCGTATTAGCTCTACATGCGTTAGTCCTGGCCACTCGTGCACTCTGGACAGTCATCTCTGTATATACACCATTCAATGCAAGTTTGATCACTATTTTCCTTATCGAGTGTATGCAAATTTATGTGAATATACTTTATATCTCAGCTAACATGGTTTTCTACAACTCTATTTTATTTTATAGCAAGAAGCAATATAACTTACCGTACTCAGTGGAACCAATGCTTGATAGCTTTGTAGTATCACTATAACGTTCATTGTTTAGCTATTGTAGAGGGCATGGGTAAGCGCCGGGAAGCTAAGGAACACGATAAACAAAACTGCCTGTTTAAAACTTCCATGTGTGTGTATCAAGCAGTGAATGGAACAGTTTTGCACGAAATTCTAAGTAGAAAACACTATGATACGTTATTGCGTTGCAAATGCGTAGTAAAACATAAAGCGAGCCTTTGTCTTCCAACTGCTTTTCGGGGTAATTCGGGCAAATGCTCATACTAATGTATTACATAGCCTAAACTAGGGAAAAAAGTTTCTGTAAAACTTGATTTCAAGTAGGGATGGAGCCGAAAAAAGTACAGAAACAAGGCAGAGATGAAAGAACGCAAGAAGACTACCCTACATCTGCAAAAATACACACCAGATGTAGGGTAGTCTTCTTGCGTTCTTTCATCTCTGCCTTGTTTCTGTACTTTTTTCGGCTACATCCCTACTTGAAATCAAGTTTTACAGAAACTTTTTTCCCCTAATTTCTGTTCTTTTTTCGGGGGTTTCTAAACCAACTTCTAATTAGAAGACGAACGCGTTATCGAACTGGAGACGAACCCGTTTCGCGCTGGAGACGAACACGGCGAAAACGTGCGTTCGAACTTAACCCCCCAAACACACACAGCTAGCTACCAGCGACTTCCAAACAGACCTTAGGCCGAGATGATTGCTACTCACAAGTACTCACCTACGAAAATGGGCAGAATCACGCTCTCGTACTCACCTCCGAGTATACGCTACATCCACAAGTTATATATACACAATAGCATTCTCCGCTAGATTAAACGGTCTTCAAGTAGACCAAGTTGATAGAGAAAACGATAAACGAACTTCTACTTACACACAGTTAGTTCTTAGCAAACTCGTCGCTGCCTGTAACCTCGCCTGCATGTAATGCACGCGTTCAGTTGTCCAGGTGTGGCCTGACCATACGTGCCATGCCCACACAATTATTGCGTGAAAAGCTAAGAAGCGTACGAAGGAGAACGCGAAGCGTGTTTGAGACAGTTTTTAGGCCACAACTCGCCAGTCATAGCTCGTACACAGCTCAAAACATGTAGGAATAATCTCCATTAGCAGAGCAATCGTTTGGTACATGTATGTTTAATATTTGCACACACACCGTATAGTTTTTGAGTTATGCTGGATGAAAGAAGAAAGAAGAAGAAAGAAGAAGAAAGAAGATGAACAAAATCGAAATTTTCATGTTTGGTTTTCTCGACTTTGCTAAAGGTGAGCGGAGTTTTTAGAATAGATTTAGCAATAGAATAGCAAAATGATGTAGTCTGTAAGCTTTTTTCACTCCTCTGCTTCGTTTTTTTTGGGAGTTGCTCCTATACCTTATGTACAGGCGGCCATTTTGAACCTGGGCCATCCCTAACTAAGAAGTACTACCGTACTTCTTGATTACCCAAATTACCCCGGTACTCAAATTACCCCGGTGTACTATATACCATGTGATGTTGTAGTTTTGCTGTGAGCTCACTTAATATCCACTTGGAACTGAGAGTTGTTAGCTCCTGGGGTTCCTGCATGTCTTTGGCTTTGACGAGATCTTGAGCATACTTTGTGAAAATGGAATGAATGCTAGGCAGTAACATAGCTCTATTTTCAAACAGCACTTTCCCCACTGTAACAAATGTTTTGGCCATTGCTGTATTTATCACATCTTGGGTGGTGATTACCTGCTCCATACAAGGAATTTGTTGGCAGTAGGTGTCTATGAGCTGTTTTATATCACTGTCCTTACTAATAGGCTTGTTCTCTTTCAGTATGACAAGGTGTGATTTGTAGCATGTCAAGCATACACGACCATGACTGTGAATTTCCCCCTCAAAATAGGGTTTAACGTAGTTAAAGCGAGTTAACATGCAGCGGAAGTTTAATCAAGATTACGGGAGGAGGAGCCAGCCAATGAAGGGTGGTGTACGCATGCGCACCGGTAGCAACCTCGTGAAGCTCTGGTTGTGAGTGCTATAGGAAACCGTCAGCCTTTTCGAGTGTTCAGGTCAAACGGAAAGAGAGAATGTCAGAGGACAACACAAACCAGAACGGAGACGAAGCCAGCTTTTCACAAGCGCAGTTGGCGGCCATCTCTGCTGTGGTCGAGAGAGTCCTCGATAAGGCTCTGTCGAAACGGGGTGAGGGCTCGGCCGTCGGGAGCGCCCCGTCGGCGAGCGGCACGACGGATGCGTTGGGGCGTCGAAGCCATCCACCGGAGAGTAGCCAGCCAGGAAGCAGCAGCGGCACGGCACCCGGTGAGTGAGTACGGGCGAGCGGGTGATAAGTATGAGAGCTGAGCGGAGGGTTGGCCAGCGTGGCCGCGGTGAGAAAGCACTAGCGGGGTGCTTGGGGGAAAAGGTACGGTAGACTGTAGACAGGCGGGAGAGCGTAATCCAGGGTCGCAGTCTGGCCAGTAGAAATGGTAATTAAAAATAGATAAATAAATTATAATCAGCCGGAGATAACGAGGAGGTGGTGACGCGTGTACAGGGGAGTGCGCACCAAGTTGTAATGGTAGAGTTAGGCATGCTCCCAAGCATCTGTGGCTCTGGAGGTACTGGGGGGGGGAGACCACAGCATTAATAGGAAAGTGGGGAAGTGTTGATTAAATTAAACATGAGAATAAGGTCTGGGCACTGTTAACAGAACAATGCTAAAAAGGTCGTGTGGAGGAGCGAGTAGGGCTATGCTCATAAGGCTGGACGGGTGCAAGGGGGGCAGGCCTGACCATTGAAAAGGGTACGTGCAGCATCCAGGTCTTGGTCTAGTTGAAGGTGCTTCTACCCTGCCTAGGTACACCTTGGCCGCTGGGAGCACTCCCCCCAGCTTCAGTGACGGAAGGGATTGGCCTCCCGACAATGGCTAAGTCTCCCGAGCGTCCAGCGTTGGACTCAGGAAACAACCCCTTCTCCTCCATACTTCCGCTTCTGATGTCACTACCCACAGGCGGAGAGCCAAAGGACAAAACGGATCCAAAACCATCTCGGTATCTGACAGCAAAGGGCCTCCCCACTCTTCCAATGAAGACCGTGGAGAAAGTATGGAGTGGGGAATACGTAGACATGGAGGAGTTCCTCCCAGCGCCTCGTTCCCTTAGGCTGGCAGAGCAAGGCAAATCAGCCTCGACCCTCCAAGAGAGCCTTGTTGGAGCCCTCAACCAATTTCAGGCAACCCAGGGGCAAAGAGGACAGCATCGGGTAATGGACATTATAACCTGGGTCAGATGTTTCACCCTGTATATAGCAGTCATGGCGAAGAAGTCAGCGGAGATGATCCCGTGCATGGTGGCTCACCTCCATACAGTGCTGCGACTACACCAAAAGGCTGCTAACAAGTTGGCGTGGCTGGAGTACGACATACAGTTCCGAATGGAGATCGCAGCCTCCGAGGATCGTTCGTGGACCTGTGGCGACCCATGGCAGTATGTCTCCTGTCTCCCAGGACCTAGCTTGATGTCGGACCCATTCGACGTAGCGGAATGGGATGAGCGGCAGACGCAGGGATGCGTTCAAGACTTGCAGCAGCAGACGGGGTCAGGACAAGCAGTGTCAGACGCCAATGCTTTCACAGGAAAGGGCAAAAGGCCACTGGATCTGGGGTCAAGCAAGGGAGGGGCCAGTGTGAGACTGCCAGCAAAGAAGCCACGAAAAAGTGGAATATGTCGCCTTCTCAACAGTGCACCAGGGGGCTGTCCGTATGGCAGGGAGTGCATTTTCACCCACAGGTGCTCGAACTGTGGGGCAATGAACGAGCATGGGCGGTTGTCATGCCCTCATCCTCCAAGGGCACTGAGAGATGAAAGGCCACTGTAGGAACGAGAGCCAAGGGACAGTGCCATTAGTATAAGCCAGACAACTTGTGTACTCTGTTGTAATTAGGCAGAAGCAGATAACTTTACTTGTTGTGTTCTGTTGGGTTTAGTCAAATCATGTACAGTAAAATCCACCCCAACGCGTGCATGGTCCTACGACAAGTTCCTCCGCAATGAGAGGTGGGCCCTGGGGTGTGAGCAGGAGAGGGGAGGAGTGGATGTGTTAGCAGTGGGCTATGGGATCAGCAGGCAACTGTGTACCACAGGGAGACAGGGCCTCCAGCGTTAAGTGGATGGCAGGGTCGGAAGCAGGTCAGATGACAGATAAAATGTAAAAGACAAAGGATAGTACAGATGGGAATGGTTAAACCAAGTAAAGTTGTGTGGAAAAGTGAAGAATAAGGGAGTTGGCATACCAAGTCAAAGAGAATGTAGTAATACAGAGGGTACTAAGGATAGAACCAACTAAGTAATGTAGGCCTAGAGTGGGAAGATGAATAATTAGAGTTTGCATACCACACCCATAGGGAGCGGGAGCTACCCGAATATGTCTCATCTCATGGAGTTCGAGCGGAGGACGAGTAAGCACCCGATTCCGGTATGGCTACAGCCAGTGTCTACCCCGCTGATGTGGAGAGAATGGGCAGAAGACTTGGAAGGACATCCGGACCCAAACTTCAAACACTACATCCTAAATGGAATAGCCCATGGCTTTCGCATTGGTTTTGACTACGAACACCACCAATGTAGATCGGCAGCATCCAACATGCAGTCAGCCATTACAAATGCAGAAGTGGTGAAGGAATACCTGGATACAGAGGTTTCCCTTGGGAGAATAGTCGGTCCAGTCCCTCAGGCCCAATTACCGGCTGGTACCCAGCTCAGCCCGTTCGGAGTGATACCAAAGTCGGGGCAGCCGGGAAGGTGGAGGCTGATAGTGGACCTGTCAAGCCCAGAGGGTGCCAGTGTCAACGCAGGGATTGAGCCAGAGCTGTGCTCGATGCAGTACCTACGCTTAGATGAGGTACTACGACAAATCGTCCAGCTGGGTAGAGGAACCCAAATGGCCAAAATGGACATAGAGAGTGCATATCGGATGGTACCGGTGCATCCAGGAGACAGACCACTGCTGGCAGTGCAGTGGGCAGGACGGACCTTTTTCGACACAAGACTGCCATTTGGGCTGAGGTCAGCACCAAAGATTTTCTCAGCAGTGGCAGATGCACTGCAATGGACGTTCAGGAGGCAAGGAGTGACCTGGGTGGACCATTATCTGGACGATTTCATCACCCTGGGTCCACCAGGGACACCAGTTTGTCAGGCAAACCTGGAAAGAATGCTATCATCTTGTGCAAGACTGGGTGTCCCAGTAGTGCCAGCAAAGTGTGGTGGCCCAGCGTCGGTGCTAGTCTTCCTGGGTTTCGAGTTGGACACAGAACAGATGATTGTTCGACTGCCACGGGAGAAGTTGCTACGAACACTAGCCCTAGTACGGGAATGGGTGGGCAAGAAAGGATGCAGGAAAAGGGAGCTGGAATCTCTCCTAGGGCATCTACAGCATGCGGCCACAGTGATCCACCCAGGCCGCACATTTGTACGTCGCCTGATAGAGCTGGTTACAGCATTCAGACGTAAGGATCACTGGATCAGGCTGAATGCATCAACACACTCAGACCTGATGTGGTGGCTAACGTACATGGAAGGATGGAATGGCATCTCGCTAATGCCAAAGCTAGTTCCGATGGAAAGCCCACTGAGAACTGATGCGTCAGGCTCGTGGGGCTGCGGAGCGGCATGGGGCCCCCAGTGGTTCCAGTGGAAGTGGGAAGGTCCTTCGAAGGAGTGGTCAATCGCTCCAAAAGAGCTACTTCCTATACTATTCGCAATGGTAGTATGGGGAAGACAGTGGTGTGGCCAGCGGGTCGAATGCCATTGTGACAATGCGGCCGTAGTGACAGTGATAAATTCAGGGCGGGCCAAGGAGAAAGTTCTAATGCACTTGTTGCGGTGCATGTTCTTTGTGGCGGCTCATCTGCATCTCCACATACACGCTGTTCACATACCGGGATGTACGAATCTTGCAGCAGATGCCTTGTCACGAAATGACTTCGCTCATTTCCTGCAGGTGGTGCCAAGTGCAGCCGGACAGCAGACGAGCATCCCACAAGCATTAGTGGACCTGGTGGTGATGGAACAGCCAGATTGGACCTCCTCTCGCTGGGCCCAACTGTTCAGCGCCTTCTGCAGGCAGGTCTAGCCCCCTCTACGCAGCGCACATACACAGCGGGAAAGAAGAAGTATCTGGGCTTTTGTCAGAAGTGTAACATATCCCCTCTCCCGGCGTCGGAACAAAAACTGCTAAATTTTGTTGCGTGGATGACCAGGCAAGGTCTGAAATATCAGACAATCAAATGCTACTTATCTGCAGTCCGTCACCTCCAAGTGTCATGCGGTGGAGGTGATCCAAGGGTGGATAGTATGCCATTGTTGGAACTAGCAGTGCGGGGATCCAGAAAGGAGCAGTCAGCTATCCCCAAGCAGACTCGCCTTCCTATAACACCGTGCATTCTGAAAAAGATGCTCCAGGTCTGGAACCAAGACCCAACAAACGGGGATCATGTCATGCTGTGGGCAGCTTGCTGTTTAGGGTTCTTCGGTTTCCTACGGTCCGGGGAATTTACAGCACCAGAGAAGGAAGACTTCAACCCCGGAGAGCATCTGTCTTTCAAGGATATCGTCATCGACAATGCAACAGACCCAAGGGTGATCTCGGTCCGCATCAAGCAGTCCAAAACGGATCCTTTCAGACAGGGAGTAACGATCTTTCTTGGACGGACAGAGGCAGTAATATGTCCTGTGGCAGCTCTCCTAGCCTACCTGGCAAGGCAGGGCTCAGGTGATGGTCCGCTCTTCCGTTTTGAAAATGGACAGCCGTTGACGCGTTCTCGCCTGGTGACGGAAGTCAGGAAGGCATTGCGGGAAGCAGGACTCCAACCGGAGACATACGCAGGGCATAGCTTCAGGATAGGAGCAGCGACAACAGCAGCAGCCTGTGGAGTGCCAGCAGACGTTATTAAGACACTTGGCCGGTGGAAGAGCCAGGCGTACCTACTCTATGTGAGACTACCAAGCAGTCAGTTATCAGACATAAGTAGGAAAATGGCATCAACTGATATCTGAATGTTATAATGTGCGCGGTTAGTAGGTTGAATGTTATTCCATTGTCAGTTGGAGCATACTCAATGGGGGTGCATGTGCATGGGGTGGGCGGCTGTGTTGGGCAGCCATGTGCATGGCATGTGGGGGGAAGTATGCATATGTCCGCATGGGCTGGGCTGGGCGTCGGCACAGCAAGAGGATGGGCGGGGATAGATGTTTCTAACAATAGTAGGTAATTAGGGGAGTGACGAAGGGTGTGTGGGAAGAGGGTAGAGTAGGTTTTCTTTAGGCTTGGGGGGGCGACTGTGTCTTGGGCTGAGGGTGGAGCTAAACAAATCCCACACCTCTCCCCCCAAGGGCTAGGGTGCAGCGGGCACCAAAGGGATGGAAGGGAGATGGAGCATTGGCCACTCCCCTGACAAGCTAGCAAGGGGGGGAAGAGGGGCGTGTCACCTCGACCAGACCAGTTCCCGTCCGGAAATGCACAGGGGCATGCTGTTTAACAAAGGCACCTCTCAAACTGACAATAGGCAGGTTAAATAGGGTTTAACGTAGTTAAAGCGAGTTAACATGCAGCGGAAGTTAATCAAGATTACGGGGAGGAGGAGCCAGCCAATGAAGGGTGGTGTACGCATGCGCACCGGTAGCAACCTCGTGAAGCTCTGGTTGTGAGTGCTTTAGGAAACCGTCAGCCTTTTCCCCACCCAGGATTATTAGTACATCCATATCCCCCCCAATAAACAAAGGAGAGAGTGTATTAAGGGAGCTAGAAATGGGAGGGTCCAAGTGGGGTGAGTTCTGAGGCATGCCTTAAGTGCAAAGGCCTTAGCCGTATTAGTTTTGACATATACCTTAGCTGGTCGTTGCATGGTAGTGATACCTCTGCTAACTGGGGCGGCTGGTTAGCATGACGAGTCTGGCTGAGGGTGGAGCTAAACAAATCCCACACCTCTCCCCCCAAGGGCTAGGGTGCAGCGGGCACCAAAGGGATGGAAGGGAGATGGAGCATTGGCCACTCCCCTGACAAGCTAGCAAGGGGGGGAAGAGGGGCGTGTCGCCTCGACTAGACCAGTTCCCGTCCGGAAATGCCCAGGGGGCATGCTGTTTAACAAAGGCACCTCTCAAACTGACAATAGGCAGGTTAACCCTGTCATGTCTTGAAGGTGCACTTGAATAACGTCGGGTTTTGGGCAGGGTCTGTGGTTGCTTTGCTTTAACCGTGAACCACAACTTATGCATCATTGTTGTCTCGATTGTAATTAAGCAAACCCTACATGGTAATGATGTTTGCATAGTGGTGTGGTGTTTGAATAACCTCACTACCACACTTCAAACCTGTACTGTCAAATAAATGTTGCCATTCATCGCGGGTAGCCACAGCACTTGCAGCAAACATGGCATTGTTGCAATTGACTACACAACAATTACTGCTCCTACTTGAAGCCTTGCCCTTTCTCCACCTAGGTACATAACAAGGGTTCGGTAGCACCCTTGTCACATCATCTCTACATGGACGACATACCAGAGAGTCTCAGGGAACCTTCAGAGACAGCACATACCGTATAGCGGGAAATTTTCGAGGGTAGCAATTTTCGCGAATCTGGGATTTTGAACTTGTTTGCGTTTTACATTTCTAGGATCGGCCTTGAAACGAAGCCACACCTCCCAGATTTCACAAACTACATGCCACACCCTTTTCATTAACTCGTGTATGCAAATCAGAGTAAATCGTATGAAAACTTAAACGGTAGCTACACGCGACCCACGTACACTCAGTGACCCAACCATGTCTGAATTAAGAATCGTGTTGTGGAGGCAATGATTCGTGGCTCCCACGAGTACCAAAGCATTTGGGAGCCTGAAGTTGGCGAAAGTCTGCCATGCATCCGAGAGCCTAGCAACGTCCGTGACCTGGGTAATATGCATAGGCGTGGTAAGTAATTTTCGCGGTAGTAATTTTCGCACTTTCACTCTGATCCACGCAAACAGCGAAAATTAATACCCTCGAAAATTTCCTGCGATACGGTATGTACGGGCCTGCTCATTCTTCCAGTCAGTGGTGATGACATATGACTGTGGTGGCCCTGGCACTGCTTGCAGATAGCTAGCTCCTCCTGGAAATGACAGTTGTCTTCTACTGCTTGTCGGACTTTTGGCCATTTTGCATTCAGTTCTGCAGTACAGATGTGATATTTTTCATATATGCACTTTTTATGTTATCTAAAACACCCAAATCCACGCTACTTACCATTTTTACTCCTGCTGGCTTAAGCATGTAAGTTTTCTTGAATAGCAGGGAAGTTGTATTCTCTTTTCTGGCACCTGGCAACTGGCCACGTGAATAAATTTCATCTATAGTATTATTCATGATTTTGAGCGCCTATATCTTTGAAACTTTACACGGGAACAGCGTCAGATTTTTTGCTGGGCTAGGGCAATAAGTACATTCGTTGCACAAAAAATTCCAACTTAACTGGACTATGCCAAAATGGTTTCCGGACAAGTTTTGCCGCACCATCAGATTTACATATTAGTGGGTGTTAGCGACTCTGGAGCCTTTCCCCAGTAAACATACTGCTTGCAAGTTGGTGAATTGCGAGTGCAGTAACCACCCTTTGTGTATCATGAAAATCTTTATCGTAGCTAGTACATAGAAATAAATATAGATGAGTGAATATATAATAAGATGGTACATAATTTGCCGCTTCCTAGCGGAAGTAGCGTTTCCGCTGCAAATAAATTTATACGTACAAGTATGTACTTCCGTTCAGTGGGCGATACGACTGTATATGTGCCAAGCCACACAATTATTGCACGAGAAACCAAAGAAGAGTCCAAATAAAAAAACAGAGCCATCTTGGGAGACAGTTCTGACGCCATAGCTTGCCAGTCGTACATGTAGCTCATACACAGCTCAAAACAAGTAGGAATGATCTCCAATAGCAGAGCAGTCATTTGGTATGAACAATATTCACACATACCGTATAAGTTTTTGCATTATGTGTGAAGAGGAAAAAGAAAGATGAATAAAATCGAAATTTTCATGTTTGGTTTTCTCGAACTTGTTCAAGGTAAATGGAACTTATAGAGTAGACTTAGCAATAGAATAGCAAATGGATGTAGCCTTTAAGCTTTCTGCACTCCTCTTATTCCTTCTTCTGAGGGCTGCTCCTATACCTTACATGTATGACAGGCGGCCATTTTAAACCTCCCCCATTTCTAACTAACTAAGAAATACTACCGTACTTCTTGATTATGCGATATACGCATGCTCTGAAGACAGAGGGGCAGGAAGCATGTATGCAATTAACAGAAAATATGCGCTTAACAACAGTATGCGCTGAACAACCCGAGTCTACAGTATCCCATGACAAATGCCCTACCCAGTACACATAAAACTACACAACAGGTTCTGTTAGGACACAACAGACCACCAAGCTGACGAGAATGGTTGGAACACTTGGTTAACATTGGAGCACCAGTACAAATCACTTAATCCTAAATGTTTGGAGCAACTTCGACAGAAGAGAACGAGTATGATATAATACTTCAGGCAACCCTCAGTTGGTTGGGATGCATAATGGAATTGTACAAGACTGATAGTACAACCCCCTAGCATAAGCTCATTGTGAGCATTGTTTGATCTGTTACACCGCTTGTTGTATTAGGACATTGTGCTTTGTTGTGCATTGTGTTAAGTGTGAGAATGATATGCTGTACTGTGTTTAATCCTCTTTGTTCTGTACTGCTAATGTCAGGCCATATACATTAACTCCACTCTTTCTGGAGAGTTAGTTTCCCTGTCTTCAGGTTTCCATTGTAATCATGAGCTGGTAATATTTGCATACCGTAAATTGGAAAATATTCGCAGTAAAAATATTTTTCGGATGGCATGCTGGTATCCAGAAATTAAAGCACGAAAATTTTTCAACAACAAATACACAATTCTCTTTGTAGTTCATCTATCGCTAGCGCCATGTGTTAATAATAATTAATGGTCTCTCTAGCTCCCACCTCCCTTCCCCAGCTGCCCCTCCCACTCCTCTAGCATCCCATAATCCACTATGTACATATCATCCCATGCCCACATTGTTCACCATTACCCTGGTTTGGCGGAATTGCCTGGGCAGGGGGTGTTGTCCCAAGTGGCAGACTGCCCCTCTCCTCTGGGTCCAGTGTGCATGC
>CAWUPZ010000034.1:0-17536 GCA_963924555.1 Crambe crambe
GCCCTGACATGGCAATGAGTGCACATGCCACAGCGCCGCCGGCAAAGACCAACTGCACGTTGTCGGGCGCACCCAAGTACATGGAGCCTCCGGACAGAGCCGACAGGCCGATGAACCCGATCAGGAATCGTTTGAATCTTTTGGGATTGTGTAGCATTCGCGTTTCCTAGGTAGCCAAAGTCTGTACCTTGTACGACGCCATCTGTTTTTGTAGGCCTCGAGTGTTTCGCACCTATTCTTGCCTACTTGGTAGGAGATGTGCAACCAACGACCATACTCATAGATCAGTTGCTTATAGGGTATTCCATTGTCAATGAGCCATCGGGCCGCTTCATCGAGGGACACGGTCAGGGGCACCACGTCCGCGGCTTGCCCATACAGATGGTCACTGTTCTTGGCTCCCCCGACCGCGCGATTCAGCTTAGGACTTCGGTACCCACTAGTGATCTTGAGAGGGCCCACAGCGCTTCGAAGTGGTTGGAGCACGTTGGATACCAGAAGCCGGAGATTCTCCTTTACAGCGGGTCCTGGTTCGTTAGAGATGCCCTTGCGCGCAGCTGTCCGGGAGGTCGTGAACTCGACCAGGTGAAAATTGGTACTGAGTTTCATGACTACCTTGTAACGTCAGCGTGGGTGAACACACAAGTAATACCGTGTAGCAGTTCCCCGGCTCCCGCAGCATCCATGGCAAATTCCACGTAGTAAACGTTTGTAGCATTGTCAATGACAGTGGCGATGGCGGTCATGTCTCCACCATTTGCTCCTGTTCCCAGGGATGATTCGCTCCCAACCGAGTCTCTGGTTCGACGGAAGAGCTCCATGTCGATCAGGCTACCTGAGGTCTGCTCAATCGTATCAAGTGTGACGCCGTCTGGAAGCACGAGGCCAATGACAGCGCGTCCAGTGGTGTTGGCAAATGTGATCCCGTCCCGAGCAACTGTGATTCCAGAGGCATTGGTCAACGTAGCATTCACTGCAGCAAAGGATCTCCTGCCTGTAGCTGTGCTGTTGTAGGTGAATTCGTCCCCAAGCACATCTCCAGCCGTCGCTGTGACATTGCCTGTCGTAGCGATCACACCGGTGCCGCCCGTGACTGTGGTTCCTGCACTGACACTACCGGTTGTGGCACTTACATTGTTGTTTGCGGTGACGTTGCCCACAGTAGCCAGGAGATCTCCGGCCGTAGCTACAACGTTCCCTGCTACAGCGGTGATGTCGCCCGTAGTAGCCTGCACTGCGTTATTGGCCAACACCGTGCCAACGGTGGCGATGATGTTGCCCGTTGTGGCAGTGATGCCCGCACCTGATGTGATCGTGCCTGCCGTTGTGGCTAGGTTTCCTGATGTCACGGTCAGGTCATGTGTGACATCGACATTATTCTCGTCCAGATGAAAGGAATTGTCCCAGTTCCCAGCAAAGGCGTCATCGGCAAAGGACACTCCGAGTGCGTTATGGTAGTAGCTTATCCCATCTAAATGAAAACTGATGCGCCAGGAACTTGAGGCTACGTCTTTATCCCACATACCCGTGCCTTCATTCCATTCTGCATTTCTGGTGAGCACGATTCCGGCAAAATCAAAACCCGTGCCATCTGAAATGTACATTCGTAGAGCGGCGTCAGAGGTTCTAGGAGAAACCTGCACTAATTGATAGGTGTCTGAAATTCCGGATCGTTCAGGTGTAGAGACAGCGCTGTCAATTGTGATCTCTGTACTTCGTCGATCCTCTAAAGATGTGCGGTCTGTTGCATCTGTGCGAACCCTGTATACACGTACTGAGTTCGGAGTGAGTGCAGGTTCAGCGGCCATAGCAGCCACGACAACCGGAGTCCAAGTGCAGTCTCGACCGAGGTCCCAGTACGTGTCAGAAGTGGCTGCGTAAGTATGGCCAGGTGAGTCGACCACGCCACCATTGTCTTGATCACCTACACGGAAACCATCTACGTACACTGCGCCCGAGAAGTCGCCCGCTGCCACTGGTCCAAGTCCTGCGGCGATTGTAGGTGCAGTACCTAGTGGCAAGGCCTGGTCAGCGTGTAGGTCATCGGTGCGTCGGTAGGATTGATCAAGCCACTGTGTCCACTGGTAGACGATGCTCTTGAACCAATTGTGGTACGTACGTCTTGGGTTGCCAGGAGAATCACCATCGGCCTTGATACCGGCGGTCGGTTCAACAGCTTTGGTTACATCGGGCGTATCAATCGTGCTTGTGGCCCATTCGGGTTTCAGGGTAGGACGATCTCTTGACATGTATGACTCCTATTATAGGGCCTCGGCCCATATGCCACCAGGATCTACGTCCCCCTCCGGTACATTTTGTTCCCAGCCTGAATTGGTAGGTGGTGCTGGATCTCCGGCCGGGGCATCTACGTCCCAGCTGAACAGGGTAAACGTGCCTTGAAACTCGAACAGTAGACGCACACCTACTGCCTTGGCCACGACCAGAATCTTGAAGAAACGAAGGCCTAGGTCGAAGACCGCTTGAGCTGTGGATCCGGTCACGTCCATAGAGAGGATGACCTGGCCGGGGAACTGCTCGCTGAGGTCTAGGGGTGTCGTGGAAAACCCATCATCAAGTTTCGTCATGATGGCTTCCAGGTCGTTGATCGTGCCCTCTGATCCGATGGCCAGGGCTTTGGCTTCCAGATGTCTTCGGTAGTCGTCGTCCCCGAACCCTTCCCGTTGTAAGCCCATCGTGGAGCCCAGATTGTCGAGCTGTTGGCCTAGCGCTGTGGTCAGGGACCGGAAGGCCTTGATGTTTAGAATCTCCTGGTCGAGCTCTGTGGCCCTGTCAGCGAATATACAGATCAGGTCGTTGATCTTTTGCTTGGCCTTGAACTGGTTCAGGAGCCGGTCAGTTGCAGCTGTACAACTGTTCACTAGGGCAACCCCAGTTACAGGATCAACGGTCGCATCAGGGTGCGTTGGTGCTGGAGCGGGGGGCGGAGGTACGATGCCCGACTCTTCGTAGAACCCGATCTCAACTACATCTGCGGTCGTTGTGCCAAATGTAGTAGGAGGTGTTAGGTCTATGATCGGATGGTAATGACCCTCGAAATTGGTCCCGGCGGGTTCGGACGCACTGACTGGTCCCAGGTTCACAGTCCAGGCGGTCTGTGTCGTAGGGAAATTCAAGCCGAGCAGCGGCCAGAATCTGTTCGAATCACTGAAGTCTGACCGATTGAAGTGGTTCAGGGTCACGTCCTGAGTGTCCGTAGTCCAACCTGATACCAGGCCCAGAGTTCCGCGATCTGTAGAACCCACGGCTACAGTGTCCATTAAACGAGCAGTGAAACCCACATGGTAACCAGTAAGACTTGGATCGTTGACACTTTCAACTAGGTTCGAATCTACGAAGAACCGAGTCAGCACACCTACACCAGAGGCACCATCACCCTGGTTCGTCACACGGTAAGAATCTGTAGCTACACCAGCGTACGCTGCGCACGGGTCCAAACCGATCAACGAACCAGTCTCGTAGGTGTTGGATAGTGTCAGATCGATCGATGTAGCTGTGACCGCTGCGACAGTTGAGACCTCGATCGTGGAACCAGCCAGAGCGTCTCCTGACGGCGTCAACGGAACGGCCCAGCACAGCTGCCCTACTACGATGTCGTTGGAGATGTCCGCGTCCAGAGGTACAGAGATCACGCCACCAGAGCCGACGACCTGAGCAGTTGTGAAAGCTGTACCGCGTCCGCCTTGGGGTATGTGGTTCCTGACCGGTTGGCCCACGATCAAAGTGTCCCATGCACCACTTTGATTGATCGCTAGATAGAACTCGGCTTCGCTGATCCCATACCAAAAGTCCCAGGCCGTAGCAGCTGCCAAGGTCACGCGATTTACACCTGTGTTCGCAGTCCCACGGCTACCGGTACTCGACATGGTAGACCAGTCCTGGTAGCACTCAAATTCAACCGTGGTCGTTGACAAACGTTCAAGGTGTAGAAAGAACGTGGTGTCCCCGGAAGTGGAGTGCACGGTCTGGTCGCCAACGCACTTATATACTTTGATGTCCGAAGACACGTCATCGTATAGAGTCCATGATCCAGAAGCGTGGCCAGTGAGTATGGTACCAACGAGCGCGAGAACGTCGGCTGCAGGATCAGCACCTGCTGTAGTTGTTCCGGTAGCGAATACAGGTGTACGTGCCATTTAGAAACCCTCCCCCAATGGCCCCATGATCGTGATGAAACCACTCACGTTACCCAGACCAGGGAATGCCCAGAACTTTTTCGTGTCATCAAAATTGGCTCTGTAGAAGTTGGTCGGATCAACGCTGTCAGTGACACCATCATCAGGGCACCTTGCGATCAGGGTATAGGTTCCTCGGTAAGGTTGCGCTGCAGCAGAGGTATGACTAACCAAGAGTCGTGCAGCACCATGAACCATTCCTGTGCCAGCGGCAGGGTCATGACTAGTCTCTGTTCCTCGCCAACGATCAAGTTTACCAGTGCTCAAGGAAGCAACCGCACCGTTGATGTCGTTGACCATGGTTGGCAAGGTTCCACTGATCTCGGCTTCGCATCTGTACATGGGACAAGGATCCAAGCCAACAATGGCACCTGAGTTGAAGGAGCCGACTACGTTGGACACTACGATCTCGGTTGCTGTGATGCTGTCAATCGTGACCAGTTCAACTATCGCTGAGCCGAGAACTTCGGAACCACCTGTGTTTACGTTGTAGATCCAGACCTGTTCGTTGACTTGCAGTCCTCCGAACGTTGAGTCGGTCATGTCCCTGTCCAGAGGAATAGAGACACTTGCGCCTGGGGCCACTGCACCTGTGGTAAAGGCCACACCTCTGTGATTCAACGGAATGTGTGAACGGAAAGGCATACCTGCCATGAAACTGTCCCAAGTAGTACTACGATTGATGACTGTGGCCAGTTCGTACTCATTCAGAGCAATCCAGTACGTGGCCACTTGAGACGTGCTTAGAGAAATGGTTTGTTCGTTGGTGAAGCGCGACCCAGCTCCGTCATTGGGAGAGTAGTCTTGATATACGCGAACACGTACCTGAGTTGTGCTTTGCCAGCGCAACTGGAGAAAGATCGCAGCATCCCCGGCACCATTGGCCAGTGTTCGATCACCTCGGCTTCTGTAGATCAGATCATTGGCCGAGATCGTGTGCCAGATTTCCCAAGCAGGAGTCGAAGCACCACTGGTCGTGAACGTCGCAAGGTGTCCAGCAATGATGTCAAACAGAAGCTGCGCAGGATCTGGATCAATCGCAATGGTTCCCGTTGCATGAAACGAGGGATAGGTACGCGCCATTTTAGATCACCGTGTACACGATTCGAGAACTGTCGATGTCCGCGAGCTGTCGGAACGTGATCGGGATTGGAATGTCAAAGACGTTCAGAGCGCTGAGACCTACGCGCAGCTCCAGGTCCTGAATGCCAATGACTTCGATCTGTTGAACCAGTTGAAATGGAATGATGTCATCGCCAATGATCAGCGTGTCTCCGTAGTTGGTCAGGGCTGTCGTGATTTGTGCTTCACCATCACTTGGGAACACGCCACTGATCGGTGTGTAGTCAACTTCGATATAGATGTCTACATCCGTCGGACGCGTAAAGTTGATCGTGTGCGGGTTTCCTAGACTATCAGTGAAGGTTCCGGACGTGCTACCAAAGGTCTCGATGCCAGCGGGCTTATTCAAACCGAGAACGTCGACGATGGCTTGGTCAAGGCCACCACGTACGACGGCCTCAAATGAGTGTCCTGGAAGTCCGTTGGCATCAACTACATCCGATACGTTTTCCAGGATGTTGGCTTCGAGAACGTCGGTGATTCGCAGTAAAGCATTACGAATGGCGCCTAGAGAACCGGCCTGTGTGACGAAGAAGGAGGTCTGGAACCGTGTACGAAGGGCCGCATCACTCTCCAAATTGGTCCCAGGAACTGCGTCCACGGAATGGGATACGGTATCCCAACCCGCTACAGGTGTATCAATGGTGTTAATGGTTCCAGTCAATGCAAGAATTGGGCCAGTGTTCTGTGCCGTAGCCGCAACCGTATCAATACCGCCTGTAAGGGTTACATCTACATCGGTGATCCATACGGAACCCGAACTTGAGGCACTGACTTGGCTCCCTGCAGGAACCAGAGTTGCCGCTGTACCAGTCAAATCTAGCACTACAGTAGACGAAGTTGCCGCCTGTCTCGTCACATTGGCCAAGGCTACAAGATCATCTAGAGCGGATCCTGCGGCGCCTGACAAGAATCCGGAAGCGTACACGTCCTCAGTTGCTGACCAAAGCTCAGCGAATCTCTCGGCCATGATCCCAATGAGCTGTCCGTTGACGCTCTGCGCATCGACACGAGTATTCTGTCCGTACTTGGCCTTGAAGTCCGCTTCCAGTATGGCCTTGATCTCGGCCAGGCTCGCGGGTTCAAAGCCTGTAAGTTCTAAGCCTGCCATCCTTTCTCCATTACACGGCCACCGTGGCTGAACCCTCTACGATTTCGCTGTCATCGTCTGTAGCAGTCCAGGACACATCTAGTTTACGTGTGGTTGTGTCAAAGTCCAGGGTAATTACTAATACCTCATCCACACCCGGTGTGTTGACAATCTCATTTCTGTATAAGGACCTAACCAGTTCCGGTCGTAGGGGTTTTCCGAAAATGTCCGTGAGGTATGGCAGTCCCCGAGTCGTGTCTAAGAACCATTCACCTAGAAATGTGAGCAGTCGAATGGTCGTGGCCTGACGCACGTCAGAACTGAGCACGAGGTCACCATCCACGAAGTCCAGATCACCGGTCGCGTGATCAAGAAGTATATCGGGTCCAAGAAATGGTTCCATCTATTTCACCTTCACTTTCGTGCTTAGGATGGACGAAGTTGGGGGTGTTGGTGGTGCGGCCCAAGCAGCTGTTACAGGCAACATAGGGTTCGCAGGCAAAGCGTTGGTCACGACCAGGGGCACATTGATTTGAGGCAACAAGGTCGTGGTAAAGTACGTGAGTAACAGGTTCCCCAGTACAGCAGCTTCAGTAGGAGTGTCACCAAGATCTATGGTGCCATCAGCCTTGATCACGATCTGATTGGAACCGTCTTCCCGCCCTATGACCAGGTCATCATTAGTCAGATTCCCCAACGGCATCGTCACTGGTCGAAGTCCGGGAATACAAACCGCATCGTTCAAGTCATGTCGTCGTGCTTGCACAGGATCGAGTGTGCTCTTACCATCAGACTCAAGCACTGGGTCCAGACTACGCTCGGCAAAGGTTAGATATACGATGTCGTCCGTCTGCATCGGCCACGTGATTGCCCAACCACCCCCTGCCGGATAGAGGATCGGCACGTTGTGTATTTTGGGAATGTCTATGATCTTCTCTTCGTCGTTCTCGTCCAGGAACACTTGCTTCAGCAACGGCTGCACGTCGACCATTTGACGATCGGAATAGAACGTAACCACCTTAGCAGGAAGGCCAGTATGCAGGTCGTATAGCGTGTCCTCAATGGCATCTGTCAAGATGTCCACTAGGTCTGGGGTATATTGTTCAAAGAGAACCATTACACGATCACTCCTGCCTGAGCCACGGTCAACGTAGTAAAGGCCTCAGCTTCGAAGTTCGTATGCCACTGCTCTCCGTGCGTGTCACCAGTGTGCTGTACCTTCATGACCTTAAAACGACCACTGACTTGAGCACCTTGCATTTGGAGCAAACTGCCCGGGATGATACGTGGCTGAAGTAGCGAGGTGCCTTTGATGATGTGTTTGTTTGGTCGCTTTTCGTCGAACACTTCTTCAGGCGAATCAACCAGACCAGTGCCAGGGCTCAGCAGGACCGCGTCGCCTAGGACTGTTCCATCTCGTGTCAGGATGATGAGCTCTCCATTCTGCACGGTCCAGGTGAAGTCAAACGTATTTGACAGTTGATCAAGAATTTTGTTTAAACGACCGGAAAGCATGAAGCCGTGACGTGCGATTCTCTCTTTGGCCGTAAACGAAGTTTCATTGATCGTGGCAATGGCGCGTCTCGCATCTAACTCAGTGGCCTCAGCCAGGGCGCATAGGATTTGAGTGAACGGGGTTCCTGGGGCAAAAGATTTGTTGACTGTACCAGTCAGTACACCCAGTCCCGACTTGCCCTCGACTTCAGTCACGTACCCCGTACTCTCTTTGGTCGAACTGACCCGGACACCAACGCCATTGAACAACGAACCGAGATTGTCTGTGTAGCCAGCATCTATGACTACTCGTGGTTTATCCACTGCCATGCGGTTTCGTGTGGCCTCTTTCAAATTGAAGATTTCACAGGTCATACGATTGGTTTTGCCGGTGACGTCTCGAGTGACATTGAAACGAACACGCAAACCCGGCACGCGTACACCAGCTACAAAGCGATCATTAATCACTTTGGTGTCATTGACCGTAACTTCAATTTCACGTCTAAAGAGATTGGACACTAGCTCAACGCCTCTATCAATTGGTCCACAGTCAGATTCACAATGTCATCGCGATCTGTGTAGAGCATGACAACTCGAGTACCCAGTTCGTTACGTCCTGCCTCGACCTTGGTGTTGGTTGTATCAACGAACTTGGTGAAACCGTTCGGCGTAGCGAGATGTCGGAACTGCTGGTAAATAGGCCAGTCGATCACTGCTCTACGTCCAAACACAATGGCGTTGTTGTCAGTGTCAAAGAGATCAACAAACCAGGCTTGGGCACGTTTGTTGTACCGTATGCGCATGATGAAATTTTCACTTTCCAGCTCAACCTGTTGCTTATACCTCTCATGTATAGACGTGGTTGGGACCTCGACTGTAGCCATTAGAGCTCTGCCCCCAAACTTGAAATGGCGTTTAGTGCTTTTTCAAGGTTCCCGGTTCCTTCTGCCAGTGCCTCGGGCTCTACACTGGGATTTGCAACTGGAGTATTGGCCTTAGGTCCCCGATCATTGAGTGCATCTGGTACTGGAACCTGTTCAGCAATTGCAAATTCCAATTGAACCAGCTCCGCTGTGAACCGCACAATTTTGTCTGTGGTCACATCACGTTCGACATTGAAATTTTCAAAGACCATGTTCTCATACGTTCGAAGACCAGTGACCACAGTGAAGGGTTCTCTGAGCTCGAACAACAACAAAAGAATGTCGTACCGCTCTTCAGCCAACATGCCACTAGTTCGCTGCAACGTTAGTTGACGTAGGGTAGGTGGTCGATTGGACAACACACCCTCCATGAACAAACGTGGCGCGGCAATGTTAATGTGATCTGTGACCGTACTGCCCAGCTCAATGGGACTTTCAGTGATCGTAGCACTACGAGAATGACTCTCAGTCAAAACCACATCTACCTCGATTGAGGCCAGTGTTGCAGCTGGATCAGTTCGAAGTATGCTGGTGACTGCCATTATCGTTGCTTCCTGCGACGCACGTTGCGCGCCAATCCTTGAAGCTGCTTACCCTGAGCCCGATCGATGGCTCTAGCAATGGCCTGTGGATCGTTGCCCGCGATGTTGAATACGTTGTTGAAGTTGCCAATGCCTGTGTTCGATGCAGTTTCTTCGGCCGCTGTGTTGACAGTTTGGCTCGGTCGTCTAAGAGCTTTGGGTGTCAAATTTGGAGCCTGTCTTGCTATGCCCTGCACACTGACCTTAGACGCTTCAGGATTGAAGAACTCGAAAACCAAATCCCCCAGTCGTCCTTTGCTGAAGTCCCCTAGTTCTTTAAGACCATCGACCAGACCACGAATACCATTGACTACTGTTGAGAGAACCTTGGCAAAAGCGCTCCCTTTCGCTGCTTGTGTGTCAAAGAATCTACCGAGTTGATCAAGAGCGCTGTCATCCGTTGTGTTGAAAAAGTCTTCAAGAGCTAGTCCCAAAAGAAGCAACGCACTGGTGATCAAAACAACTTTGAAAGCTAGAATGCCCGTTGATTTGACCAAGGCTAGCATCGCAATGTTCAATTTCGCCGCAATGATTTTCAACAAACCAAAGGCTAGCAAGAGTCCGCCCGAACCAAGTAGAGGCAAAAAGATTGTAATGGCTGATCGCAAAGTGTCAAAACCAAGGTCTAGATCGGACAATCGTTCCCCGAACCTGCGTAGTGCACGACCAATTCTTTGAGTCCTTTTGCGTAGCCGTTCAAATACCTTTTCAAGATTCAACGCTTCGCCGATGTTAGTCAGACCTTCGACTATACCTTTGAGTACAGGGGCAAGAGATGCTCCTAGTTGTAGGGTCAAGCCTTGAGACAGCCGTTTGAAATTGGTAACCGAGTCCGCTGTCGCCTCGAGCTCTTTGACCGTTTCTTCTTTTAGAACGAAGCCCAAAGCACGAGCACGAAGACGTAGGTTGTTGATTCCCGCGGAACCCAGGTTAAATAGGTTGTTGAGTTCAAAACCGCTGTCCCCTGCCACAGTCATGGCAACGGCGGTTCTTTCGGCCTGCGTTCTGAGTGTGCCCATACCATCGGCGACTCGATCAATGAGCTTGTCAGGATCTTTAAGTAGTCGACTCAGTTCTGCTGTACTGATTCCGATTTTCTTGAAGCCTTCAGCAAAGCCTTCGTTGCCTTTGGTCGCATCCGCAGCACGACGAGTTAGTGATCTAATGCCGACATTTAGTTGCTCAACACTGACTCCAGACCGTTCTGCGGCGAATTGCAGTTCCTGTAAGGACTCCGCGCCGATTCCGATTTTACCAGCAGTCTTCCCGATCTGGTCTCCCGCTTGAACAGCTCGCGAAGTCAGAACGCCGAAGGCCGCTGCAGCCGCTGTACCAATGGCCGCAACACCCGCAACCACTGCTGAGGCACCCACTGCCAAGTTCTTGAGAGTTTCCTTGACTTCAGAGAGCTGATTCTTGTCAACCTTGAATCCGAGTTTGGCAAATAGTTCAGCTACTATCATCGTTTCTTTTTGCTGGTCGCGTGAGCCTCGTATTCAAGATCTTCTTTGATGTCCAAGGCCTCGTGCATGTCTGCCAGGTCATTCAAATCATACCACGTCTGGACCTCTTTCAGCGAGCACATGCCTGCTAGGATGGGTCGCCAAATGAACCAGTCTATGTTCCCCAGGTCTACTTTTGAAGGCTGCCCATGAGAGATCCGACGGCGTCCTTTGCGTCTAAAAAACTTTCGAAGTTCTCCTTGATGGCAAAGACTACCAGCTGAATGAGTACACCCAAATTGGCTGAGAACTCGTCCTCGAAGTTCACTATCTTGCCGTTTTTTCGTAGACCGGTGAGTAGTGTCTGAACCAGGTTCCAGGAATCAGGCTCTGCAAGTCGGTCAGTGAACGCCCGCACCGCGATCCCGAACCCGTCGCTAGATACGTCGGCTTCGAGGTTCTGAGCAGCTCGGGCAAGAGGTTCACCCACGATCTTGCTGAACTGTCCGAAGGCAGTCCATAGCTTGATGCCTCCGGGAATTGTGTTGAACGTCCAGCTGGACCCAGAGATCTGGATCTCACAGTTTCTAATCGCCATGTTGTGCCCTTTCTAAATGCTGATTACAGGCCAGTCTGCGCTGCAACCAGGTTGTCAGTTTCAAGAATCCATTCAACCGCTTGGGCCTCGACCTGAAAATCGTAGCCTGGCTGCTTCTGAACCCAGGCGCCTTCGGTCGTGTAGACTTGCCCAGTCTCAGTGTTCGTGAGAAGCAAAGGCAAGGAACCCGCACCTGCCGCAGCGTCCGCAGATCTTGCCGCCTGAAACACCGCGTTACTTGTGCTGGTAGGAAGCAATCGAACCGTGATCGTCGCAGAATTGTCACAGACGATTGACCGGGTGCCCTTACCATCTGCGCCAACGAGCAACGCGACCTGGTCGTTATTGAACTCAACGTTGATGTAGGAACCTTCAGCGTAGCCCTCAATTGATGCGCCACCGTAGATCAGGTGAACGTTCTTTGGGTTGTATGTATCAGCCATCTATGTCTCCTAGACGATCAGCGTGCCTTGAATGTTGACTTCGTGCACGGCTCCGGCAAGGGTTGCTTCCCACACGATCGGGTTCGTGGCCGGAATAATTCGATTTGCTTTGTCCGCAGTCGGGATGTCGTTGATCAGCGGGTCGGTGACAGAGAACGCTGGGGTCTCGGTCTTGCCAGTAACGGCGTTGACTCTGCTCTCGGCAATCAGCCCTGTATTCACGGATTGGAGCAATGCAGTTCGGACTCCAGCACTAAGCTGTGCAATGCCGGCCTGAGTGTACGGAACCTTCTTAGTAGTGGTCAGGATTGTGAAGACCTCGACCTGCATATCCTGCACCAGCTTGTCCTCGCCACGGAGTGTGTCCATGTACAAGTGGCCAGTGGTCGATGCCAACTTGCCCCATTGAGTCTGTGATGACAATCCGTTGAACGCTTTGTAATAGTTCCCGTTCTTGCTCTTGAGATTGGTTTCTTCGGTCGTGGTCAGAGTGATCCCAGGAACACCAGTCAAGGTCTTCAGAGCCCAAGTCGCAGAACCCGCAACCTCAGGTAACACCTTACCAGCCCACGAAGAAGCAACGTTCTCAGTGTCGGTGTCGTGATACACGAGCATCGTACGGCTGTAGTTGAGCGCTTGCAGCTGGCTCATCACGTCCGTAGAAACCGCAGTGAGAATGTCAGCATCAGAACTTTGGGCCAGGAATGCTTTGCGCAAAGGTTGGATGTTCGCCGCAGCTGTCAGGATCTCCGGCGCACTTCGCGTAGTCAGAAGCAACAAGTACCAGTCATCATTCTCTGCAGAGATGGCAACCAGGTCCTCGGGAATTCCGGTATTGGGAGTGGTCGCCGTGATCGTGAAGTCCGCAGGAACCGGAGCATCGGTCGTGACCGTGAACGGGATGCCTGCGACATCGGCCGTAAGGTCAATGTCCCCAGTGTTATCCACTGAGGTGACTGGCTCCGAACCCGCGTTGATAAGACCATCAATTGCGGTCATGATCAGAGCAGGGGTCGAAGCAACAGCGGCAAAGGTGAAGTCCGTACCATTGATCGTAACGGTGTAGTTACCATCTGGTGCGGCGCCACCGAGAGCGACGTTCGAGACCTGAGCAACTGCAGTCTCTCGACGACCGACAGCGACTCTAGTAACCCGCGGATTCTGGTTAAAGATGGCCAGGGCCTCGAGGTAGGTAAGGTCGGAGGTCAAGAACCCAAGGTCCAACATCTCCTGAGCTGCGCTAAAAACACGGTACCTTTCAGTGAAACCGGCCGGGGTCTCAGATGCGGGCATCAGGACCAGAGGGGTTCCGAAGCCGGGCAACGAGATCTGTGATTGTTGTACATCAACCTGTACACTTACGATGCTATCTAAATCTGTCATTCCTTTCTCCCGACACGGTGTCGATGTCTGCTAGTTTATCTGGAAATGTCACAGATGACCACACCTTTGCCGTGTTTGAGCGACCCTAGCAGCGTTGCATTTTCTGCAGCTTCGACTGCCATTGGATCGAGTGTAAGTATTCGCAGGAGAATATTCATGTCCACGCGAACAATGAGTTTTTGTGCGATTGTGATTGGGCGCTCGTAGCATGTTCTCGCTCTGCGTCACAGCTTCGAGGTGCTGGGGATTCACACAGGCTTTGTTCCTGCAAAGATGATCGAGAACCAACCCTTCTGGTATAGGTCCATGACACTGCTCATAGGCATATCTATGGGCGAAGACCAGCTTACCAGGCGCTTCCATGAAACGACCGTAGCCCGCGGGTAATCGAGCTGCAGTCCATGTCCAACAACTAGGTGTCTTCGTTACTTTATTCCAAAAACGTTTCATGTAAGACTGCCTTGGATACCCACATCAATTGCCGCGGTTTCAATGAAGTCCTTGAATTTGATCGAGGAGATGCGGCACCGAAGTCGTACATCGAAGCCAGACCTATCCTCCCACTTAGACCCTGCTACAAGGTCTGGTTTACGGATACCCTCCACCGAGATGAAGGCCCATCCTACTGTGCAAAAAAAGGCCGCTGTTTCCGGGGTCTCCAGATCGATCAGCAGGCCTGTGAGAATTGGTATAGTCTCAGCGGACGGGGTCGTTTCCTCGGGCTCTCGTCCAATTACGTCGATCGTGAACGTGGCGGTGGCTGGGATCTCTGCCCTGACCGCTGTCTTACAATCCAGGTTGACGTCGCCGCTTGTATCCACAACCAGAGCAGTTTCGACTCTCAGCCCGTTGGTCAGCAGACTCTCCTGAACGATGGCCGGTTCTTTGACCAGAAGGTCGGCGGCCAAGCCATCCCTGATCTCGACATCAGTGGGAGTGGCACTGGATGTATAGGTGATCGTAGTAACACCCACGTCGAACGAGTACATCGTACTTGGTAGCACTGTGCTGACGACCACTGTGGTCCCGTCTAGGGTCTTGTTTTGTGCCTGGCCGTCAGGTAGCGGAGGAACCAAGATCGTCAAGTACACGTAAGGCTTGGGCGGCTGAGGGCTATCCTGTCGGCCCCAGACCACTGGCACGGTGGTGTCGACGTTCGTCCGCACGAAGTCAAAGAACCCCTGCTTCATGACGTCCCAGTCAGTAGGTAAAGCTACCACTATACCCCACACCTTGTGGCTAAGTGCTTAGCGTACCCGGCCTGCACTGACCAGTCGTCAATCTTCATGACCTTGTAGTCGCGCCCTTGCCAGGTGATGATGTTCGATTCCTCAGCAGTCGTGACGTCGGACGTGAACAGCGGTACCTTGGTGAAGACCATGATCACTTCCTTGGTCCGCTCGTTCTCCGGGAGTTGTTCAGTGTCCTTGAGCGAGGCGGGCTGCACGATGGCTTCAACCAACGTATCAGTCGACGTGCCTTGTACCCACTTCCCAGTCGTCGTGCTGTATGAACCAGCATCGTAGTCCCTGACCGAGATCGAGTCCGGCGCACCAAGAACCTTGATGGAGTCGAACATGTTGACGAAGGGATGTGGCATTACTTCTTCCGTGCTTCAATCGAATCGCGCATAGCACCTGTCTCGATCAGTGGGTTGTTAGAGCCCTTACGGTCTATGGTGGATTGAGCATTGGGCGGAGAATCAAGATCTCGAATCTTATCCTTAATAGCTTTAGCCAGTTCTTGTGCTGCTTTCTCAGCCACTCTCCCTCGACGCCCTTTGAGATCAATGGCTGCCTTTGAAGCGTTGACTAAATTTTGACGAAGTCTAGCGACATGCTCGGCTACAGTAGATCGTAGGAACGAGCGCTGTGGAACCGTATCAGTGCCAAACTCATTGGCCGAAGCGTAGTTGGCAATAGGTTGGCCATCCAAAATAGCATCCTTATGAATGCCAATGGTCCATTCTTCATCAACCAAATTGAACAAGAGCTTCTTCAAAGGGCGATCTTTGATGATGATATTCGCCATTTAACAGAGTACCTGTGCAGCAGGACCGGACACGAACATCAGTCGAGCAAACAGCTGACCGTACATGGTCTTGTCCAAACCACGCGGATCGTTAACCAAAGTTTTGTATACGATTGCTGCCATGCCTGCGGTCACGGACTGTGCGCCCGAAGCAAGTCCTGCATTCGTGGTCATCTCAACCATGTGCGCAGCCAGCAGGTTCTGAGCGTCCGGGGCCTTGTCTCCGAAGCAAGACACGTTGATACAGCGCTTAGCCTCTTCGATCGCAAGACCTATGACCGTGTCACCTCGATCAGCCAGCAGTGGGAACCGTGCTTTGAACGCAGCGATGTCCGCATCACCTGGGCTGGCAGCAAGCGCAAGGACAGAGAAGCCAACGCACTCTTCCTGCTCAGCAGATGTGGAAAGTAGTTTGAAGTACCATTTGACTATGTGATTACCCAACGGTTCAGCGATCGGAACCAAAGGCCACTGCGCCAGGAAGTTGCCCACCGAAATCTTGTCACCGGTCGGACACAGATTCGCGATGTCAACGGTGGCCCGTGTGCCAGCGGGTAGGGGGTAGACCTGGATTGGAGCACCCGGTGTGGTTACATCTTCAAAGATCTGATATTCGAGAATGAATGGGTCCGTGCCAATGCCACCAATGCTCAGGAACAATTGCAGTTTCGGGTTCGTGCAATCTAGGGTCTCGCCTGGGATTACGATGGTCATGCAAGTATCATACCAAGAGCAGCAGGACTAGTCCAAGAGATACAAGGGCTCCGACCTGGAACCCCAGACCAAACCACATGAACCCGGGACCCTTTAGCATTGCACTCCGCTAGCTTCCAGGGTCGGGACCACTGTGGCTGGGGGCGTAAAGTCTGCGATGATGAGATCTGAATCTCGACCGAAGTCAGCGGACACTGTGGTGTGCCCAGCGTCATCATATACGATGTACTGAACCAGGTACTTGTCCACAGCCGGCACAGTATAGGTGGTCATGTACAATCCGTTGGCCACGTGAGTCAGATCTAGGGTCGTGATCAAGCCACCGGTAGTGTCGTTCCTGATCTCGGCCTGAGGGAATTTGGTCGCATCACCATCGTCCAGTTGAATGAAGACAGGAACGGAGTCCAGGGCATTAGCCAGAATGGTCAAGCTCATATTGCGTCGTTTCCTTCATCCTCTTCGATGGCATCTTCACAGTGGTTCCGGTCTATCTTGTCCAAGGCCCAGCACAGGAATCGTGTGACCCAATCCTTCTTCCCAGAACGTGCGCGCTTGCCCAGTCGAGAACTGATAGTTTCATCTGGATCACCGAACAGAATGGCATTGGCTAACTGGTCGATTCCGATGAGCACGTTCCAGACATACTTCATTTGTAGATCTTGCCCGGTCGTGTCTTGCCACCGCCTTTCTTTTTCTTAGCCATCTTTCTTGATCGTGGGCTCAGAACGAAGCAGCTCGTGCATGATCTGATTGATCTGTTCCCAGGGCAGTGCGCCGAGCACCTTGACCAGTGCTTGAAACACAGGTGCTGAGACCAGGTAATGAGTGGGTTGTGGTTGCTGTTTAGAGTCCAAGTGCCGCCTCCAATGCTGCAATCTGCGCGTCTAACACCGGTCGATCTGCATCGATCTCATTACGAATGGCAACCAAACGTGCGAGTTCTCTGCCATCCAGGTACTCCTGTAACGCTACGGTATCATTGAGTAAAAGCCAGTATTCACGGATCATGTCAAAGACCGCCAGGACGTTGTTCGGGTCGATGCCTCGCTCAATGATCTTGGCTTCCATGACTCGGTTCAAAAGGTCCCACTGTGCGGGGTCCATCGCGTATGGTTCAGTTTCCGACATCGTTTCAGTATACCTTACCCAATCAGACCTGTCGCCTGGAGATCTGCAATCAAAGTTCCCAACACGTCAGCCACCTCGTCCAGGGTCGTGGAGTTAGCGTCGTAAGTCCGATCCGTGGTGACGTTGGAAGGAGTGTACGCTGCGCTTTGGGCAACGGGTGTCGTTCCATAGAACCCTGCCGTCGTGCCAGTGTGTTCGAAGACTCCATCGATCCGAACACCGGCAGCGCCTTCGAACCGAGCACAGTAGTTCAGAGTTCCTCCAGACGGGTTGCTGATGACACGTAGACCGTAGCGATTACTGCCGAGGTTGACGTTACCGCCTACGTTGAGACCAGCAGCTGTGGTCACGGTACCTGTGCCTGCTGTCATACTCGGAGCGTTAACTGTCCATC
>CAWUPZ010000035.1:0-21181 GCA_963924555.1 Crambe crambe
GTTTCTGTTCTTTTTTGGGGGGTTTCTAAACCAACTTTCAAAATACAACTCGTTTCACCTCCAAATTCGATATCACACTGCAGACGACGTGTTGATCGCTAGCAACGAGATAGCCTCTGCTACTCAAGTCAGAACACGACATCACACTGCAGACAAACGCGTTCATCGCTAGCGACGAACGTGTTTTGTGCTGGTCGGAAGACGAACACTTTTGGCGCTGGAGACGAGCGCATTTCGCGCTGTAGACAAACAAGTTGAAAACGTATGTTCGAACTCCAGCTACACACACACAGCTAGCTACCAGCGACTTCTAAACGTTCTCCAGCTACACACACAGCTAGCTACCAGCGACTTCCAAACAGAACTTTTGTCGAGATGATCGCTAGTCACAACTACTCACCTTCAAACACAGGCGCTATCGCGTTGCGGAGATCCAAAGGTATCTGGATGCACAACGGCGTCTTCCGTGGCACTAAGATGGTCTTCAACATCAAGTAAATAGAGAAAGCTGTAGTCCAACGTCTGCTTGCTGGCAGTTGCCTGCTAAACTCGTCGCACACTGTAACACACGCGTTCAGTAGTCCGGGTGTGGCCTGACTATACGTGCCACACCCGGATTACGTAAACAGAAGCCCCAGAAGTCGACGAACAGGCTCGTCTTGCACACTCGGGGACCGTTTCTTGGCCGTAGCTCGTACGCCGCCCCAAACCAGAAAAGGAAGATGTCCAGTAGTAGAGAAGTCGTTTGGTATGTATAATATTCGCACACGCCGTGTAGTTTTCGAGCTATGCTTGTCAGAATAGAAGAAAGAAAGAAAGAAAGAAGATGAACAAAATTGACTTTTTCGCGTTTGGTTTTCTCGGCCTTGTTAAAGGTTAGCGGAACTTATAGAGTAGATTTAGCAATAGAAAAGCCAAGAGAAGTAGTCTGTAGGCATTTTGCACTCCTCTGCTTTGTTTTTCTGGGGGCTGCTCCTATACCTTATGTACAGGCGGCCATTTTAAACCTGCTCCATCCCTAACTAAGAAGTACTACCGTACTTCTTGATAGGGAAAAAGTTTCTGTAAAACTTGATTTCAAGTAGGGAAGTGCAGAAACAAGGCAGAGATGAAAGAACGCAAGAAGACTACCCTACATCTGCAAAAATACACACCAGATGTAGGGTAATCTTCTTGCTTTCTTTCATCTCTGCTTTGTTTCTGTACTTTTTCGGCTCCATCCCTACTTGAAATCAAGTTTTACAGAAACTTTTTTCCCTAGTTTCTGTTCTTTTTTCGGGGGTTTCTAAACCAACTTCTTATTAGAAGACGAACGCGTTATCGAGCTGGAGACGAACCCGTTTCGCGCTAGAGACGAACACATCGAAAACGCGCGTTCGAACCTAACCCACACACAGCTAGCTACAAGCGACTTCCAAACAGACCTTAGGCCGAGATGATTGCTACTCACAAGTACTCACCTCCGAAAACGGCAGAATCACGCTCTCGTACTCACCTCCGAGTATACGCTACATCCACAAGTTATATATACGCAATAGCATTCTCCGCTAGATTAAACGGTCTTCAAGTAGACCAAGTTGATAGAGAAAACGATAAACGAACTTCTACTTACACACAGTTAGTTCTTAGCAAACTCGTCGCTGCCTGTAACCTCGCCTGCATGTAACGCACGCGTTCAGTTGTCCAGGTGTGGCCTGACCATACGTGCCATGCCCACACAATTATTGCGTGAAAAGCTAAGAAGCGTACGAAGGAGAACGTGAAGCGTGTTTGAGACAGCTTTTAGGCTATAACTCGCCAGTCGTAGTTCGTACACAGCTCAAAACATGTAGGAATAATCTCCATTAGCAGAGCAATTGTTTGGTATGTTTAATATTTGCACACACCGTATAGTTTTTGAGTTATGCTTGATGAAAGAAGAAGAAAGAAGAAAAAAGAAGAAAGAAGATGAACAAAATCGAAATTTTCATGTTTGTTTTCTCGACTTTGCTAAAGGTGAGCGGAGTTTTTAGAATAGATTTAGCAATAGAATAGCAAAATGATGTAGTCTGTAAGCTTTTTTCACTCCTCTGCTTCGTTTTCTTGGGAGTTGCTCCTATATGCCTTATGTACAGGCGGCCATTTTGAACCTGGGCCATCCCTAACTAAGAAGTACTACCGTACTTCTTGATAAGCCTTCTCCTGCTTCGCCCTCTTAGCCACTTTCTGAACCGCCTCATCCTGGCTTTTAGTCGTCTGCACCTCCAGCTGTTTGAGCCTGCATGTCCTCTATTCTCCGCTCTGATTGCCTCATCTCGGCAAGGATGATGCTCAAGGGATCGGCCTACAGGGCTGTCGATGTTCCAGCCGTTGATGGTCCTGCCATTGATAATCTGGCCATTGATGGTCCATCCATCATTGATTCATCGTACTCCAATATCCAATGTTACTAGCAGTTCTTCGTGCACAGGCCTAGGATGCTCGCAAACCTTACAAGTCCCTTTTATACTCCAGTACTCATGCCTAACCCCGTCCACTCACACGTTAGGCATTCTATTATCGCGTGGGAGCTTATTTTCTGTCTAATACACTCCATTCAATCGACAGAAAATACATATGCCTATCACTGATGTGGCTTTCTTACATGTAAGGGTCACACTGTCCCTTGACAAGAGACAGTGCTGATCTGTGCATCGTTTATGCCGCACGCTAAGCCAGCACTCAACATATTATCCAGTGTGGCATTGTAATTGCAAAATTGGGCCAGAGCACACAACTCCAACATAAGTCAAGACTGATTTGCCATTGTGCCAGAATTGGTTGGCAAACTTGTAATGCTGTAAGATCTCTGACGGTAACGGATTCTGGTGCTTCTTCATATTGTCAACGAATTCACTGTATGACTTTTGCTCCAAATTCTCGGATGCTACTAAATTCAGTAGTAGCTTGTACGCCACTGGCCTGGTGACAGTGAGGAGGACTGCTCATTGCTCGTCATTTTCCACAATGTTGCCTGCAGAGTAAAAATATTGCAAGCACTCTGTATACTGTATCCATTCCTTTTGGTTGCCGTTGAATTTGGCGAACCGGCAGAAAACAGTTACAATTCCACCCTTGTCAGCAATATGTAGTAGCGTTCCCTCAAGTTATGCAAGCAATTTGTTTCTACTTCCAATACATGGATATCCACAACTGCCAACACAAGATAATCTGTGCTAATCATTTAGGACAATGTGTTAAATAGAACTATCCTACATACAAGGTTCACAATCATCATAGGGAGATAGCTTAAATATTTTGTCAAATTGTGATGTTATTTTATTCACTATCTCTTACTAATAACATTCAGAATGGCAATTAGCAAGTCAAGCAAGCCCACCTAGTTAGCTTAAACAGGGGTATAAGAAACACAGCAGTCGGAGCAGCCAAGGCTGCTAAATTTTTGGGTCCTGGAAGTTATAAAATTCAAACTTGAAGTAAATAATAAACAATGTAACATTACAATTAATCAACTATGTAAAGTTTTAGTGATGTGAATGTTGGTTACATAGGATGTGTTGACGTAATTGATAGCTTCATTACACAGAATCATGAGTGTTACTTGCAGATCAGCCACTTGTCTCACCTACCATGTTGACCAACCTATCTAAGGAACTTCACCATCCACAAAAATGGTAATTTTAACAATGCAGCAATAAAGTAATATGCATGGTCACACAGAGTTTTGATTAAAATGGGTGTGGTGTGAATGGACCTCTGTACTCCAGAACCGCTTCCTACTCCCCTGGAAAGACAGGATTTATGTGTACATATACATGTCAAGAAGTCTGAAGTCAGGATGGGGCAGGTTCGAAATGGCCACTTGTACATAAGGTATAGGAGCAGCTCCATGAAAAACACAGCAGAGGAATGCAAAAGCTTACAGACTACATCCCTTTGCTATTCTATTGCTAAATATACTCTATAAGTTCTGCCAGCCATTGACAAAGTTGAGAAAACTGAAATGTGATAATTTCAAAAAAAAAAAACCTAATGTGATAATTTCAAAAAAAAAAACCGAATGTGATAAAAGCAGCCTACCAAGTGGCGACACTGGTAAAGCATAAGTCCTGGAAGGCAATGATGGACTCGGGTTGGGGTCCCAAAGAACACATTTTTCTACCTTTAGGGTTGATTGTTAGCTGCTTGTTAGCTCTGGCTCCATAGCTATGAATTTGTTGGTAGCTATCTGTGTGTGTGGCTGAAACTTTGACTTTAATATTGTCTCGTTACCTTGTATTTTCAAACTCTTCTGTCGAATGGAGAGCACCAAGTAGAGATCGACCTGTAAAAAGTGCATAAACAAGGCAGGGATAAAAATACGCAAGACTACCCTACTATGGAACAATGGCAGATACGAAATTTAAGAAGACTACCTTACAATAGGGTAGTCTTCTTGAGTATTTTCATCCCTACCTTGTTTCTGTACTTTTTACAGGTCCATCCCTATATGAAAAGAAGTTTTACAGAAATTTTTCCCCTAGTACATAATGTATTTGTCGTCATTCCCCTGCTTGTTCTCTGCAGTGTCCTGAATGTTCACACGATCCTAATTGCACAAATTCAATATTACTTGAAAATGGGTTGTCTTTTGATGTAAAAGTTGCCCTGCATCTTTTCTACTTGTCGAAAAATGAAAGCAGCTTGAAGGACGGCATGTCTTACCTCAGGAAGCAGCAATTGATGTTGGACAAGGCTCAAAGGCAAAGATTGCTGAAGCTAGAGTGTGGCGATTAGCTTAGGTTGTCGCTCCCGCATGTCCCAAATGGAGACGTCTTGCCTCAGAGAGTGCTGAAGATAGGGAGGCATACTCAAGATCAGGATGCAGAAAGGCATGCTACTGTGTCCTCTCAGGCAAGAGAGGCATCCATCCAGGAATTGAGAACTACTCAGTAAGAATGACAGGCTATACATGGAAACACCGGAGGAGAGAGATGCCCTTGCTAGGTAGTCAAGACTTTAGTAGCAACTGCAACCAGAAGCCAATTCAATTCCACTCATCAAAACTGTTAAGTGTCAATGTAGCAGTGAAACACTGACAATGGCTAGTTGTGATATTCTTATTCCCAACCTTAACACTATAGATAATTGTGTAGTAGATCCATTTTAACATTCTTCAAAGTTGCTATGATGCCAGAAAGACAACCAACTTGGCGTAGAGTTTAGATTTGTTATAAACAGTTCACCAAAAAGGTTCAAAAAGCTATTTGTGTAGGGATGAGGCAGGTTCAAAATTACCTCCTGCACTTAAGGCATGGGAGCAACTCTGTGATAACCACAGCTAAGTGAGACAAATGCTTAGAGATAAAAGCCTTTCTATTCTAGTGTAAAAAGCTCCAAGGGTTCGGCTAGACGATACAAAAGCTGAGACTTAACTCAATAATACATTTAAACTTTGCACATACCAAACAAATGGTCTGGTTCCATATGTGCCTTTTCTGGTCTAGTACTGCATGCAACCCACAACAGGTGAGCTGGGGCTCCAAACATGAATCTTAGATGCATTTCCATCAGCCATTAACAGCATACTTAGTAACACCACACCCATCACGTTCCCATGGTGCAACACTTAACACTTGGTTGTCTTTCCAGGAGATAGAGAAATGTTCAGGTCATGCAATGTGCCCATTGACAAAGCTTTTTCACCATCACAAGCAACACACCTTGAATGGAGAACACTTCGCTGTGCGACTAGCCTCGGTAAGCCTGTGTCAAAGCTTTCACATTCGTGAACGGGCTTACATTCACAGGAGAGCAAAGGTGTGCAGAAAAAGGAAGCTTACATTACTGCTGGAGGAGCTTTGGTAAGGTGGATTGACACAGTCTTGTTTGTGAAGAGGCTTGCTTCAATCATTACACTGGCTAAGCGGCTCAGGGTCGATATTAATTGTCCCATTGGGACTGTTTGGTGTGTTAGAACACTACCCTACATCTGTTGCATACATAGCAAATTAGTGGACAGTTGGAACATGCTATGCATATCACGACTAGTACAAACATATATTTCATGCATGTGTAGGATATATCATGCAGCTGATGTACAGTTCTTGCCTTTGTTTTATTCCATCTTTCCCTTCAACTGGTAAGTTTGAATGATTTTAGATGCTACAACTTTTGTAGCGAGAAGTTGGATAAGCATTTTCACAAAGGTGCATGGCTCTCAGGTGGTGACAATGTCACAGGAATGAAAGGAGTGAACGGAAATTAAAGAACTTGCTTTGCTCAATGCTGACATGGGACAAGCCTTACCAGAGGTTGTACAATGGCAACAGCTACATGCAATTTCCCACTTGTGATGATATCCAACGTTTCAACTAGGACAATAGTGTGGAGGAGGACATTGCTGAGTCACTCTTGAGAAAATGGCCTTGCTAAGATTAAGAAGAGGGCATTGGGGGTGAAGACAGTGATTCTGAGTACAGGTTGACTCTGGCCAAAATAACCAACACTTGGGCCAGGCATTCCTTAATAGCTAGTACAGTAATACTTTTTAGCAGGTTTTGAGTGACACACATTATATTTCCCTAAATATGTGTGCCAAGGAATTTGTCAGAAAACCAGCCTCTGACATGTGATAAACTACCATAATTTACATTTCTTCATTTATAAAATATTTTTATTAATGTTTTGAATCAAAATATTTTCTCTTTAAGCTTCCAATGAAAACAATTTTTGATGAATAAAATATGCGTATAATGTACGGTCCTAAATGTGATACCAGTGGGTATCGTTTAGAATGTAAAAAAGTGTTTGTGCAAAAGTTCACAAAATGATTGGTTTTTGATTTCCACCCAAATGTACTTTGACAACAAAAATGTGAGTTACGGTATTCTGGACTTGTTTGTGCTGTAATCATTACTTACATCATCTAATGTTATTAGTACATAGAACATATAATTGGAATTGGGTTGATGCAAACATAACTGAGTAATTGCCTGCATTGACTGAAGAAATGCAGTAAGCAGCTCCCCACATTAATCAGAATCCATTGCACTGTGATAGCAGGAGGACAATGATAGAACGCTTGTGCTGAAAGGATAGTGCTTAGATAAGAATGCCAAGTCCTATCTTGTTTTAGGTACACTATAAACCAACTAGGGGAAAAAAGGTTTCTGTAAAACTTGATTTCAAGTAGGGATGGAGCTGAAAAAAGTACAGAAACAAGGCAGAGATGAAAGAACCCAAGAAGACTACCCTACATCTGCAAAAATACACAGCAGATGTAGGGTAGTCTTCTTGCGTTCTTTCATCTCTGCCTTGTTTCTGTACTTTTTTCAGCTCCATCCCTACTTGAAATCAAGTTTTACAGAATCCATTTTCCTCTAGTTTCTTTTCTTTTTTCGGGGGTTTCTAAACCAATTTGTAATTAGAAGACAAACGCGTTATTGAGCTGGAGACGAACGTGTTTCGCGCTGGAAGCGAACACTTTAGTGCCAGAGACAAACGCATTGAAAACGCGCGTTCGAACTTAAGCCACACACACACAGCTAGCTACCAGCAACTTCCAAACAAACCTTAGGTCGAGATGATTGCTACTCACAAGTACTCACCTATGAAAACGGGCGGTATCATGCTCTCGTCCTCGCCTCCGAGTATACGCTACATCGACAAGTTATATATACGAAACAGCGTTCTTCGCTAGACTAAAGGGTCTTCAAGTAGATCAAGTTGATAGAGAAAACGACAAACGAACTTCTACTTACACACGGTTAGTTCATACCAAACTCGTCGCTGCCTGTAACCTCGCCTGAATGCAACCAACGGGTTCAGTAGTCCGGGTGTGGCCTGACCATACGTGCCATGCCCACACAATTATAGCGTGAAAAGCTAAGAAGCGTACAAAAGAGAACGCGAAGCGTGTTTGAGACAGTTTTTAGGCCATAACTTGCCAGAAGTAGCCTATACACAGCTCAAAACAAGTAGGAATAATCTTCATTAGCAGAACAATTGTTTGGTATGCTTAATATTTTCACGCACAGTATAGTTTGTGAGTTATGCCTGATGGAAAGGAAGAAAATGAAGAAGAAAGATGAACAAAATCGAAATTTTCATGTTTGGTTTTCTCGACTTTGCTAAAGGTTAGCGGAGTTTTTGGAGTAGATTTAGCAATAGAATAGCAAAGTGATATAGTCTGTAAGCTTTTTTCACTCCTCTGCTTCGTTTTTTTGGAAGTTGCTCCTATACCTTATGTACAGGCGGCCATTTTGAACCTGGGCCATCCCTAACTAAGAAGTACTACCGTACTTCTTGATAAGAAGTATCAAAAAGTATGGTAGTACTTCTTAAGTAGGGAAGGGAGAGGTTCAAGATGCCCACCGGTGAATATATATATACATATATATACATGTTTATATAAGGTAAAGCTGCGCAGCTCCAGGAAAAACAAAGCAGAAGAGTGCCAAAAAGCTTGCACACTACATTTCTTTGCTACTCTATTACTAAATGTACTCTATATGTTCAGCTAACCTTTCTCAAGGGTGATAAAACCAAACATGAAAATTTCTATTTTATTCATCTTCTTTCTTTTTTTCTTCGTCATGCATAACTCAAAACCATATGGTGTATACGAACATTATACTAAACAACTGATCTGCTAATGCAGATCATCGTTTTCTGGTTGGAGCTGTCTGTGAGCTATGACTATTGAGTTACGGCCTCAAAATTGTCTCCAAAGATGCATCGCAGTCTCGTTTGGATTCTTCTTTGGCTTCTCCTGTAACAATTATGCATATTCTGGCATGGCATGTATAATCATGTCAGGCCACACCTGGACTACTGAGCAAGTGTGTAATAGGCTGCCACAAGGTTGCTAGCAACTACAATGTAACTACGTGTAAGTAGAAGTTTAACTATTTTTGTCTATTTACTTAGTCTATATCTGCAGTGTGATAGCATACTCCAAGGTGAACACACGTGCCATACAGACAGCAATGAGTTTTCTGGCAACAAACTATATCTGCCTACATCTTTGACTATTGTTTTCTCTGTTTGTATACCTCATCTAGTTGAAGGTGTTTTAGTCCAGCAAAGAACTCCATACATACGTAGAGCATGTGGATGTCTGCTGATAGCGTATTTGGAGGTGAGAAGCGTAGATTGTATCTTGAAACGGGTTTTAAGTGTAAGTTGGTTTACAAAACCCTAAACAACAGAAACTAAAGAACATGGTTTCTGCAAACTTGATTTCAAGTAGGAATGGACCTGAAAAGGTACAGAAACAAGGCAGAGGTGAAAACATGCAAGAAGACTTCTCTACATTTGTTGCATATACAGCAAATATAGGGTAGTCTTTTGTCTTTTTTCAGAATAGTTCCATCTTCTTGTGTGTTTTCATTTCTTCCTTGTTTGTGTACATTTTGGAGGTCCATTCTACTTAAATCAAAAACTTTGCATTAATTCTTCAAATGCACACATTCAAACACATTCAACAAGCACATTTTGTTTTTGTATGTATTGTTTATTAATCTACAATTACTATATGTAGATTAATATGTTGTGTTACAATGCTTGCACACAGTTGAAAAACAATTTGGGTCAAGATTTGTGCATGTTGAATTTTAAGTGGTAGTAAATGATTTACAGCAGTTAGGAACGAAGAAAGGTTGTAAAATGTAGACACATGTTGAAGCAGCCCACAGCAATGGCCAAATTGTGGGGCTTTTCATAGGAAGTTATATACAATGTTTAAAGTCTGAAATATATTTATCCCAAAAGAAGCATGAGTGCCTCTTCATTCATTGTAGTTTTTAATAAATAAGTCCACTTCCCTACAATTTTCTGTCATCTAATAGCTAAATTGATTGAAAAGAACTACATGTATCCATAAAAAGCAGCAGTGGACTTTTAAAACTACTATGCTACAAACATGATGTTTTATTGTTTTATTATAATAAGGAATGCTAGCATGACTATGGCCGTATAAAAATATACACGTGTTCAGTTTTAAAGGAATAAAAACTTGTACAAATCTGTGCATAACTAAGTCTCTTTCTTTTAGATGTATACAGTAAGTGTAATTCATGTATTTCAGTTCCTATAATATTGCTCGATACGTAACTTACCTACACAAGGAATGATAAAATTTTGGGTAGCTCATACTGGGTATATAGAAAACTTTCATTTTCTTTCCTTCAGACCTTCCTGTAATTGTTAGTGGAAAACAATGTGGATTTCTGGAGCCTCAAGAGGAACTATGGAGCGGTAGGTCAGGAAGAAAGTACACACTAATGGATATGGGTAAAAAACATGCTTTGGAACCCTTTGTCGGCATCTGTGGCATAACCAACTCCACCAATTCCTTCAACAACCAAACACTGTTCCGATTCCCACTTCGCAACCACACTTCATTTCTCTCTAAATGCTTGGAAAGTGAAGGAGTCTACAATGTTAACAAACTCAAGAATCTTATATATGCACTTCAGTCAGAGGCCAAGCATCTTCTTCTTTTCCTTCGTTGGGTTCAGTCAATTGAGGTTGTGGAAATATCCACTGTTGTCGACCACACAAGTCAACAAAGAACTGTCTTCACTGTGGGGATCGATGCAGGTGACCTCATTTCCTGTCGTGAGAGACAAAGGAGGTTTATCCGTCAAATAGAGGGTATACCGGCTGCAGGAACGTCTTGTTACAGTGCCTGCAATGTAGTCAGTGAACAAGGCTGTTTTGGCATCACTGTGCGGGACAACATCACCAATAGCACGTCTGCATGCAAATGGTTGGTGGTTCATCAGGTAGGAAGCACAGACGAAAGTGTTCTACAGTTAGCAGAAAAGGAGAAGGTTCTGCCTTGGGTTGGAACAGCACTGGAACTTGGACATCATAGCCAAAAGCCAGAAAATGGTCGTATCTTCTGCTTTCTTCCCCTCCCTAGTGAGGCCCGAGCTCCTTTTCCAGTGCATGTCAATGGCACCTTTGCCATCAGTCACAACCGCAGATCCATCAAATGGGAAGCTCTGGAGAGAAAAGATGATTTGGGAGGAATGTGGAACAGGCTGCTTGTTGAGAAGTGTTTTCCCTCTTGCTATATTCAACTCATTCTTCAGTTGATTGAAGAGCAAGGTGTGTGTCCAGAACAAGTGTACACTGCTTTGCCTAATGCTGATGTGGTCAAACACTCAGATTGGAAGGGGATCCTCTGTCCTTTGCTGAGTGAATTTCTCGAGAACAAGGTTGTCTACACTGAAGCAAATGGTGGTGAATGGACCACAATTGAAAAGTCCTATTTCTGTCCAGAGGAAACCATGTTACCACCAAGTGTGAAGCAGTCTCTACTAGCATGCTGTGTTAGTTCTATTGAAGCACCAGCTGTTATTTGGAATGCTCTGCATTACATTGGCTATGAAGTCAATCTCATTGACCCTAGTTTTGTCAGGAAAACACTCAAAGCCAAATCAACCATCTACACTCAATGTTCTGATGATTCTAAGAAAGAGCTCTTAAGATACTGCCTTAGTGATCGTAGATACCATGAACTTCCAGGGTTGTTCTTGCTACCATTATCAAATGGTAGATTTGATAGCTTCAAGCAAGCAGGCGATTACTCAAATAGTGAAGTGTATGTGTGCAATTCCAGCTGTCCCTATGAAATTCTTTCTAATATTGACCATTTGCTTGTGAACTGTGAGCCAGAACTACAAGAAGCAATGCAACAGGTAGCTGAAAGTGGCCACACTCAACTCAAGGAGCTTAAAGTGGATGATGTAGCTAAGTTAGTACCACTTTCCAAACCACAGACCTGGAATCAGCAGAACTTCCATACTTTTTGGAGCTGGCTCAACAACCAACCAAGCATTGTTGACTTTGCATGTCTTCAAGTTGTTCCTGTAAGTGACAGTGGGAAACTGATAGCTGCAAAGTTGGACAAGAGTGCTGGGGTTGTCCATGTCCATGAGTATGAGAGCTTCCCCATGTCACTAGCTTCCACACTGGCTTTGTTCCACGTGTACTTGGCACAAGCACCGTATCTCACTCACATGCAGTTGAACGAGTACTTGCATCCCCTCAGTGCAGTTGGAGTGCTGGATGCAATTTCGAGTGTGTGCTCCTTTACACCAACACAGAATGTGCAATTTTCCCAAGAACAAGCCAAAATGCTACAGCAGTTCCTTACTCAGCAGGACCACACAATTTCCGGCAATAGGATGACCATACTTTGCACACTGTCTATTTTCAGAGTCGTACAGTCCAATAACTTGTTCTCTATCGATCAACTGAAACTCCGAGGCAAAGTTATCGCTCAGAGTTGTAACTTCTCACTTCACAAAGACTTTTTCCCAAAACATCCTAGGATTATATCCTACAATTCAAATGAACAAAGTCTTTTGTCACAGGAAGAGCAAAAGGATGTAGTAACATTCGTTAATGAAGTTGACTACCTTTGTGGCTATGTTTTTCCCTTGATCAGAGGTGGCAACTATCCAGAGCATTTGCTCAAACCTCTCATGGAACATACCTTCGACATTTTCCAGTCACTATCTCCAAGAGAACAGAAGAGGCTATCTACTGAACTCAAAACCGTTCCTTTTGTTCCAAATGCTGATGGAGAGCTCAAGCAACCATGTGATCTTTATAACCCATCAGACGACACTCTTTTAAACTTATACCGTGGGAAGTCAGTTTTTCCAAACGATCCATTCAACAAAGGAGAGTACTTGCAGGTTCTGAAACATAGTGGGTTGTGCTGTCTTTCCTCAATCACTGCACAACATATAGTCGACATAGTTAATGAAATTAAGTTAGAAGCATCAGAAGAACCTGTTCCATGTGAGCTGAGTAGTTACCTTAGAGCTGTAGAGGTTATCGAGTTTCTGCATTGCAATCAACAATTCTTTAACGACCATGTGCGTTATCACATAAGACACATGAATGTTGAGCAATACGAGCAACTAAAGAATGCACTTCAACGTCTTGCACAATTATTCTCATGGCTTCCAGTGTCTTGTAAAAGGTCTAGTAGGTGTTATCCTGATGCCATTACATGGAAGGGATCATCATATGGGTGTCATCTTGCTTCTACCAGAGCCAAAATTGTTGGTGTTGATATGGAAATGGCTGAGCCACAACTTCCTTTAATAGTTGGTTCACAAATGTTCTTTGTGAATGGAAGGGTACATTCAGAATTTGCAAACGCAGTAAATCCTCCTTACCAAAATCTTGTCAGTGCAGCTGTAGATCACTTGAATAAAATTGTGCACTCTTATGCACGACACAACATAGATGAACATGACGTACGAGGAATGATAATGCCCATATATAAGTATTTGAATAATGCAGTAGCTGATTCTAGTGTATCTATACCATTGAGTGAAGATTCGAAGTGGGTGTGGATGGAAGAAATCGCAAGGTTTGTTGATCCTAATTCAGCAGCCTTGTACCGCAATCCAACTTTTTCATACAGCCTTGCACCATTTCTAGGCATTGTTTCAAGACAGTTCAGAGACTTCTCTGCACTTTTTTCTGCACACGGCGTCAGGAAAGAACTAAGTACAAAACAGATAGTGTCAGTTCTCAGTCTGATGAAGGAAGATCAAAGTGGCTTATCTGACCATGAAGCACTAGAAATGGCCGTTTCTATTCTCACTTGGATTGCAAGTTATCCCTCTTTACAGGTAGAAGATCACCAGGTGTATGTGCCCATTGACTCAGAAGCCTTTGAGCTCAAGCCTATCAATGATGTTGCATACGTAGACAGTGAGTTTTTGAAGGGCATTGCTGACTCTTCAGAAGAAGAGTACAGCTTAATACATCCAAGCCTCACCAGCATTGGAAAAGCCCTTGGTCTGAAACCACTCAGTGAGTTCCTGGATATATCCGAGGATGTGTTTGAAGATGCAGGCCAGCACGAGCCCCTAACACAGCGACTAAAGAACATCCTTACCGAGTACAAGGATGGGTTAACCATTATTAAGGAACTGCTTCAAAACGCTGACGATGCCGGGGCTACAGAGCTCAACATTCTGTATGATGCTCGTCAACACAACACACAGAAGCTTTTTTTTCCGGGAATGGGAAACAGCCATGGGCCAGCACTTGTGATCCACAACAATAGCAAATTCACTGACGAGGACTTTCTCAACATCACCAAATTAGCAGGAGCAACAAAGAAAGAAAAACCTCACAAGATTGGCAAGTTTGGAGTCGGCTTTTGTTCAGTCTATCACATAACGGATGTCCCTTCATTTGTCAGTCGAAACTGGCTTTACATCTTTGACCCAACCTTGACACATCTCAGAGATGCCGTGAAAGATCCTTCCAAACCAGGAAAGAGAGTTGACTTCACACAAAGGTATGTGTCACAAACACGGCAACTGGACCCTTTCAAACATCTCTTTGGTTTTGATGTTTCTAAAAGTTATGATGAAACAATTTTTCGGCTACCATTTCGCAAGCATCGTAGTGAAATGAGCTCAACAATGTACAACCATTCTATGATAGATGAGCTTAGAAATAAGATCAGTAGTCAAGGTACAAAACTTTTGCTATTTCTAAAGCAGGTATGCAAAGTCACATTCAGTAAAATAGCACCAGGTGAAGAATACCCTCAGATTTTAGTAACTATTGAGAGAAAAGAAAGTGCTTTAAAAAATGTAGGCATATGTTTGAGAACTTTTTCATCTTCAATCCCTGGGCCTTCACTCCAGGAGCACTGGCTAATTGCTAGTCACAATGAAGGAATGGACTTGGGTTACTCAACTGGTTCTGTGGCTTGCCAGCTTAAAGTCCAGGGAGCCAATCCGCCAACTTTTGAGTTGCAGCAATTGTCTAAAGGTGAGGTTTTCTGTTTTCTTCCTTTGGCCGTCCCACCTACTGGCATTCCAGTTCATATCAATGGAAACTTTGCTGTAAAAAGTGATCGCAGGGGCATTTGGGTTGATGATAGTTCTGATACAAGCTGTGTCAAAGAAGTGGAATGGAATAATGTATTAGTCAAACAAGTAATTCCACATGCTTACTGTAAACTGTTATCTGGGTTAAAACAACTGTCCATTGATGGTACGATAGTTGATTATGACTTTTATTCGATCTGGCCTTTGGATAGTATGCTTACATCTCAGAATCCATGGAAAGTTCTAGTACATAGTGTTTACGAGCTTCTCTCTTCAGAATCTATGCAACTCTTTCATTCATCATCCACTAATGCATGGCTCACTTTGGATGACAGCAAATTCCTTTGTTCAAATGTACTTATTAGTCAACTACAACAAGAAGTTCCAAAGTGCGTTGTGAGAGCAATGCCCATACTCAAGTTGCCATTTGTAGATTTTCCCATGTTCACTACCGACAGCTTTGTCAAATATTAGGGCAGAGAGTTAGTGTCATTGGCCAAGAACTGTTTACTGCTGCGTTTTTTGAAAAGATTGATTTCTTTTCAGAAGATATTGACATTCGAAATGAAGTTCTTCTTTACATGCTTGAATGTCTTTCTCTCGAAGAAGACAGAAGCAACTGCACACAAGCAAGAAACCCTGACTCGATACTCTTTGAATTGCTGAGTAACCATCCTTGCATTCCTTGCACTCCAGATGCTATTATGCTGAAGCCTGCTCAAAAGCTTGTTGATCCTTCGTCAAAGTTGCATGAACTATTTGAGCCAAGGGATGGAAGGTTCCCAATGGAGCTGTTCAATTGCAACACTCCTGCAAAACGTGCAATGATCAGTCTGGGACTCATTCAAAAATACCTTCCTTGGGAGATGCTGACTGAACGTGCAAAGACAGTTCAACCCTTGTACATTGAGAACAAGGTGCTAGCCTTGAAAAGAGTGCAACTGATTCTGTCTTCCATCGAGAGTAACACATCTCAAAGCCATCATGACAAAAATCCCGTTGCGGATAAGTCACTTCAAGAAGTATGTTTCCTTCCTGTGCTGAAGAGACCGAACAGTTATCCACCTATGTGTACATGGAGAGGACAAGGGGAATTACTCGCCAATGGACCTAACTTGACTTACCCAGAAACAGAGAAACTTTATAGCTTGGCTGGGTCACAACTGTTAATTCTAGACAAATCAGATCCCACAAAAGGAGGATGTGAAACTGTTTCCAAATCAGTGCAGGCATTTCTTGGAATAAAATCTCAGGCAAAAATCGACATAGGTATAGTAATCAAACAACTTGACCATCTCATTAAAAGTTTCAAGCCATCTGAAGTTGGTGATCCAGCAAACGTTGAGAAGTTGATTGAACAGGTTTGTAGAGCTGTCTACAAACACTTTAACTCTGAGCTTGAGAAGCATAAGCCATCTTCACAGCAATTAAGTAAGGTAGAAAAGGAACTCGCAGTGTTTCATGAAAAACCTTGCGTTTGGGTGGGCTCTCATTTTGTGAAAACCTCTGTTGTTGCCAAACATTGGCAACATAATGGACCTTACATGTTTCATTTACCTGATATGTTATCGGAATGCAAACACCTTGTTAAAGCACTAAATATAAAAGAAGAGTTCAGTGCCCTGGACTACCTTCTCACATTTTCAGATATGGCAAATGACTATCCCAATCAAAAGCTTCCTGAAGAGTTCCACAAGATAATAAAATCTGCTCTTTTACATCTCAATTTGAGTAAACATTCCGAAACACCAGCTGAAGTATACCTTCCCGATAACAGTTTTTGTTTTCATCTCGCAACCTCCTTATCATACAACGATGCTCCTTGGTGTGCTCCTCAGGGAGAGTTTAAATTTGTCCATGAACTGCTACAGAGAAAAACGGCCTTGGCAATTGGAGTTAAAGAAATTCGTGACCAAATACTAAGTAAATATTTGTCAGATGCACACTCGTTTGCTGGGGTTCCATTTGGTCAGAAAGAAGACTTGACTAGGAGAATTTCTAATATTCTTCGTGACTATCCTTTAGATGCGACACTTCTCAAAGAGCTATTACAGAATGCTGATGATGCAAAAGCCAGTCACATGTGCGTCATTCTGGACAAAAGGCTACACAAATCAGACCGTGTGCTTTCAGATAACTGGACTGAGCTGCAAGGTCCCGCAGTATTGGTTTGGAACGATGCCGAATTTTCCGAGAGAAATTTGAAGGGGATTCAAGAATTAGGCATGGGATCAAAGCGTGACGATGCGGAAACTATTGGCCAGTTCGGGATTGGCTTCAATGTTGTGTATCATCTTACCGACTGCCCCAGTTTCATTACTGGTGGGAAGACAATGTGCATTCTTGATCCTCACTGCCGATATGCACCTGGTGCTAATGAGGTCAGTCCAGGACGAAGGTACGATGAACTTGATGGTGAGTTTTGGAGCACATTTTCTGACATGAGATCAGCATATCTTAAAGAAAACATTAAAAGGTGTCCTTTGGATTTCAGCAGTAAGGGTTCACTATTTCGATTTCCACTTCGACACACCAAGGAACTGGTAATGCAGTCCAAAGTTTTAGACAATAAAGTGACAACCGAACCCAAAACAGGAGAAAACATGTTTTCCAGTCTCCAGTGCTGGGTAGGACAAGTGAAGGATGCCCTTCTGTTCCTGAACAATGTGACCAAATTTCAATTTTTTGTGATCGAGGAAGGCAAGAATGAACTTGAACTTTGTACCAAGTATGAGATATCCTTGACTAGCAAAGCACAACATACAAGGCAAAATCTCACAAAAAGAAGCCAAAAATTCAAGTCCTCCAAAGACCCCCAACCATTTGTACTGAATTATCCACTCACTATAACTACAGGTGCCAATACTTTGATTAGCCATTCCTCTAGTAGTGTTTTGTTGTGTAGGTTGAGATCACAAAGCAAAACCAAAATAGAGGAACACACAGAACAGTGGTTTGTTCAACAAGGCATTGGTGATTTGAGAAATGAGTCACAAGTATGGAAGTTCATTGAGCAAACACTACCTAAACATGGTATTGCTGCACAACTTGACCCACCTGCGTCATTTACAGGGAAAGTTTTCTGCTTCCTTCCGCTTCCCATCGCATCAAACTTGCCAGTTCATGTGAATGGGCAATTTGTTCTCAACAGTAACCGTAGAGGACTCTGGAGTTCTGACATAGAAGATGACAAGTCACAGTGGAACTCTAATTTGATTGATGCTCTCTCTTCCTCATATGCCCAGTTTGTCGTTAAAGCACAGCAGTTTTTCCTAGGTGGCAAAAAATCTTACACAACTGTAGACGAAGCACATTCAATTGCATCCAAGTGCTATTCTGTGTTCCCTTTTTGGAAACCTGAGTCAAGAAGCAGTTCTAATCTGTACCCTGAAAAGGAATGGAAGAATCTAGCAACAAGTACTTTCGAGAAATTGTGGGACTCTAATGCTGTTGTTCTTGCTTCTATTAAGTTCGATGCTGAAAATAACTGTTGTCAAATTCAGTGGAATGAATTTGTCAATCAAACTGATCAATTACATCAAGCTTATTTCATGCCACCTAAGCCCAAGTTTGACCAAAATGTCCAAAAAGTGCTGCAGAGACTGGGAATGACATTGACATGTGCTCCATTTAGGATCAAAGAACATTTGGAAGAACTGGATCTCTCTCCCAAAGCACACGTACATGTAGCTGATGAGAGGGAAGTGTTTGGCTGCTATGCAAAGTTCCATCAGAGAATGTTGAAATGTTCAAATTATCCTTGTACGATTGAGAAAACTCCATTTGAGACAGACGATGGATTTATGACTTTCTTGAAATATATGCTCCTGGAAATCACAGATGAGGCATTGATGTCTGGGTACAGTTATTATAAGTTTCTGACGCATCCGTGGGGCCTTCCACTATTACTGTCAGCACAAGGTTGCTTGGATGTTTTCAGTCAGAGTGCAAAATTGCTTTGTAGTGAGTATTCAGAGCTGTTTCAGGAAACACAGTCACAATTCTTGCATCCAAAGGTAGTGGCCCTTAAGTTGAACAGTGAGTACTTTGCCACGAAAGACAGTCTATCGTATGATGCAGTTAATGCTCTTCTATGTGCAAACCTGTCTCCTAGACTTCAGTCCCAGGTAGTCAACAACTACAATGAGGAGTTTATAGACATGGCTACTTTGGAACTGCTTTGGAAGTGCCTAGAAGATGATGCAGTATTTTCTTACTATCAAAAACAAATAGCAAAGAATTGGGCACTTCTTCCATCAAGAGGCCAGGAGCTCTATTCAGCCAACTCAGACATGCTACCAGTTATTAATCCTACCATTCCATCAGATGAAAAATGCACTTATGATGAGCTAGAACTTTCTGTCTTTGATTTGTTAGGAAGGCTTAACATGCCAATTCTTGTCTCATCGGTTTCTTGTACAGTCATAAGCTATTGCCCCTCACTAAAAAATTGGCCATTAATTTTGAAAAACCTTTACCATCTGCACGAAACTACATATGTTCTCCACGACCTCCAAAACCCACACCAAGTGGTGGAAATTCTCTTTACCTACTTTGGCAGAATTGATTTTAGACATGATGACACCAGTGTATCTCACATCAAACAGCTACCACTCTTCCAAACAATTATGGGAAATTACAGTGCGCTTGCCGGAAAAACTACATACCTTTGGCCACCTGATTTTTGTGATGCAGGTTATGAGGTATGGGCCAAGGATGAAAGTGTAGTGTTTCTTCATGAAGACGGTCAGTGGAAAAAGTTGTGCCCTAACATTTCCATTTTGAGTGGACATAATATATCAGAAAGGGACATCTACCTAAAATTAGTTTTCCCTAAATTTTCTACCCTAACAGCTGACGACAAGAAGAAGCATTTGCTGTATATCAGGGAGTTTTTGTACGAGGAAACCAAATATTTGTTACAGCAGCCAAATTCAGAGAAGCATGGTGATAGAAAAAGAGCAGCATTAGACTTCAAGTCAGCATTAGAATCCTTGCCTTGCCTTTGTTTATCAAATGGCCAACTTGAAAGGGTAAGCTCGTTCTGTGATTGGACCGAACCAGTGTTTCTAAGCTTCCCTGGACCCTTTAACTTTGTCCAGGAGGACTATCGCAACAATAAATGGCTCAAATTTTTCACTTGGCTTGGACTTAAAACTTCACTGGAGATCGAAGAATATCTCGGGTTTTGTAGGCAGGTAGAGAGAGGTGAACATGAACATCTTGCAGGTGCTTCCTGTGTACTTGTGAACTACCTATTCTCAGCTAAGGCATTCAAATGGCACAACCATACGCAATATTTGCAACAAATTGCAGAGATTTCATTTGTCATTGCAAAAAAAATGCCAGAACTGAGTTGGATCAAGGCAACATGTCCACCAGCCCGCTCGTTTCCTAACTTGGGCCTGGGTCTCACGAAGCTGAGTGGATCAGCAATCTACAGTTGTGCACCTCTTGTGTGGACAGTGATTCCAGTGGTTAAGCTTCCACACAATAACACACAACTTTTAAAGGGTCTTCAAGTTGTTGTTCAACCCAGTACAGAGTACGTTTACAGAAATATATGCAACATATCAAACACTGCCTTTTCATGTTTTGATATGTTCTTTACTTACAATCCCAGACTTATCAGGATTGAAGGTCAGAGGGACATTGCAGATGTGTTGCAAAGTAATATCCATTTTTTGTATAATCACAGTGATGAAGAACACCTCAAGGCTCTTCAGAAGATTCCGTGCATTCCCGTATCAGCTGACCACACCTGTGACCAGCAAACAGTATCAAAGCCTGTGCTTGTGAACTCTTGGCAAGTTGTTAGGAAAATGTCTGAGGCGGAACAACGAAGTTTTCAACCCTACATCAATGTTCTGCCACCGTTCTTTCATAAATCCATCCCAATCATGGAGATTATTGGTGTAAAAAGTTGCATTCAACTTTCTAACACACACCATATGTTAGAAGTCCTTGGCAACAGATTCAGTCATCGCTGTCTTGATATAAATGCAGCAGAGCATGTCAGAGTTGCTATCATTCACATAGATCAGATACTAAGAGATAGCAGGAGTTTTTCTGGGTCCATCCCATCCTTGGTTCAATTATACTTACCCAACAAAAGTATGAAAATGTCAGAATCAACAAAACTAATTTTTATCGACACATCAGCTAAATTTAAGAAAACTCATGTTGCCAACTTAAAGTATGATGAATCTGCTTTTGAGCTTTTTCAGATTCCTACAGCTAAAGAGAAGTTACCTGAAATGAGATCAAAAAGAAAGCATTGCTCAGAAAAAGATTTCTGCCTGCTACTTCCTCGAGAAGTTCGACCTTGTAGCCTTTCA
>CAWUPZ010000036.1:0-25727 GCA_963924555.1 Crambe crambe
AGTTGACTCCTGACCCAGGTCCACTTAATTCTAGTTCATGAAGTAGGACTGCTGTGTTAGGCATGTGCTGAGATTGAGCAACTTCTACGTCCCACGCAATTGATATGCAAGCACAATCTGAGCACTTCATTGCACCTTTGATGTATGATATACCCACCGCTCCAACTATATTGTACAATGAAATATCGGTGTCTTTAGCCCTAAGTTGAGTCAGTGTGACGTTTGTGCTGTTCAAAACTCTTAGAGTGCCTAAGGTTTGGAAGGTTAATTCTCTAATGGTAATATCAGAACCTGACTCAAATGTCAGTGATAGTGAATGTGTAAGCTTTGTTTCAACGATAACAGAACTCCTCTCTTTGAATGCCCGGAATGTGAAGTTGTGCACATTGGAAACAGATAAGTTACGGCTAAGTTGATGATGGCCACTGAGAAACATGAAGACTGTGTTTGAGACAAAGTATCTTGCAGAGCTGCTCACATACTCGTCCAGGGTGTAGCAGGGCTCACTGGGACAGGTGGCATTGTGGGGCTCTGTTGGCTTGACATAACACACTGCAGCCTCACAGAGTGGTGATGGATGGAAGGCACAAAAAAGAGCCAGCAATAGGAAGAGGGTTTTCATAACAGGCATAGTTTCTGTAATGGTATAATAATATATTATTATACTTGTACTTACATATAAAGTAGAGATAAACTAGTGGCCTAGTGTAGAATGTATGGGCAGCAATAAAACACCATACTAAAAACTGGCATCACAATATTTTATATCAGTTACTAATACGGGAGCCATGTATCTACATGCATGCATTAAAGCATGCAACATTAAACAAAGTGTACATTACAGATACATAAATACTATGATATCAGTTTCTGACAACAATTATAATAATACTTTTGGTACTACCCGTGCATGTAACCACCTTATACAATATATGCATGTGCATGGCCAACACATACGGGTAACATTAACTATGCATAATATATTGGGCTCTCTCTGCAATGGCGTGGACTCCAGCAATAATTTTAGGTGTGGCAGACTGTTTTGATTATGGCAAGGTGTATTTTATATTAAATAGGTTGTATTATGGCACAGTCTATGGTATTATAATGGTCATATTTTATGACAGTTTTACCCTTTAAATCCGAAAATTGGGCACCCGCACAAACCGCTAAAGACAGAATTATTTTCACATGCAGGTGTGGCTAGGCAAGAGTGCGCTTGTGTAGCCGGTTATGGGAAAGCGAAGAACTCACTATAGACTGAAGGAGTAAAAATTTTGACACTATCTCGAACTACTGGGAACCGATTGGCATGACAAATGTTGATTGTTAGTGTAAATGCGCACATTGATTATGTAACAACCGCAGCGTTGGAGAGCAATTTCACTATCTCTTCGGAGAACTCAACACTTTCATTCTGATCTGCTCTGCTATATATAAGGGTAGCATGTGCAAGGCATGTGAAGGGCAGGTGCAGGGCATGTGTGTGATACAATAAGTAGACACAAGTGTATACACAATGCATACAGGAACATATTGTTTTACAGACAGTGCAAATACAATACAGGTGAACACCAGAGTTCGTACAGACGCCTATGTTACAATTACATCAATTAGCTATGGCCACTGCAGTGGCCATCCGTCCTTAAGCGCAATCGCACCATGGCCACTGCAGTCACAGAAGGGGCAGACTGTGCTTATTGTAGTAACAGATTATGTTTTGTTATGACAGGCTGCATAAGTGACCAGATCAAAAGTGCCGATATGTATAGGCACAGTATAATGTGTGCTGATATTTACGTAGTTGCTGGGTCATAAGAGACTGAACCCCACCTGTTGTAATTGATATAGTATCCTGCTTTTTACTGCACAGTGATGGTATACCCCTCAGTAGTTGATCTTTGATACAGTACACTCCTCTAAAACAACATTCACTCATGCATTGTTATGCAAACACTATATGCATGCCAGACACTTAGACGCATGCACATTCTGCTTAATTGGAAAGTTCTCGAAGTACAGTACCTTATTAAGCTCTGTAAATTAGACTAGTTGTTTTAACTACAAAGTGGTTACTCTGCTTGGTTGTGAACATGTGAAGAGAGAGTGGTTGTGTATTTGGGATATCATGTATCAACCAGGGAGTAAGCTGGCCCAGATCATCTTTCCACAACAAACATAATTGAGGGAATTACCTGCATCTCAAGGTTTCATGTCAGGTCCTTTGATGGTGGCATATATATAATTATGTATTCTTACAAATGTTTACATCCATGGTAGCTAACGTGGCATACTATGCACATGATTGTAAGGTGATCTGGCCAAGTTGGTTCCAGTACACATGTATATAAATTATGCATAACTACTGTCTCTTTAGCCAATCACTACAGTCAGATGTTTTCAGTTTAATACTTCCTATCAGCATCTACGGCAATGAATGATCAGGCAAGCTTAAGTTAAGGAACATCTGAAGGGTAACGGCTATCGCTATAAATGGCAATTGTAAACAAGACGTGTCCATCCCCAGCACACAACATGCACTGTACATGAAAGCTTATGCATTATGCATCAACCCACACATTAATCATACAAGTTCCTTACAGATGATGAAGTGCCAGTCACCTTCAGAGAACTAGATGCATGTAGCTGTAACTGCAGCTGTGCGTTAGGTGCCTCTTGCCGAAGTAGGATGGTCACACTCGTATAGCTTGTAACTGAGTTGTATAACTATGCCTCGAACACTGAACACATTGCACTTTATAAACTGAAGATATAATATTACAGCTACTTATATACACAAACAAGAAACCTCACAATAACTCACTTGAAAAGGTACAGGAAGTGACTAACTGCAATCATGACCACATATATACATTAAGCACATAGGAAACACACTGTTATTATACAGTAGCTATACAGGAAGGAAATACATGATTTTACCTATGCAACTGTAACTATACAATTACTTTGTGTTTTTTTGTATAGCTGCCTTACTTGTGGGTGCTCTGCAGTATATTGGTCAGTGTTCTCATCAGAACTATGAATTTGGCCACGAATGACACAACACCCTGGGGAGTGAGGGTGAAGGGGGGAATTGGTGTGGGAGAAGGGTAGTATCCCCCCCATCTTGTGTAGTCTCTGGAATGGACACATGACATATGTAGTATGGATGCTTTCCTACTACTTGTGGGTGCTCTGCTGTATGTAACAGTGTGTATTGTTATTTATCATATAGCGATATGTGCTGACACAGCATTTTACATTCAAAATGTATTGGATGCAAGTCACTTCCTGGTGTGCCGATATTTTCCAGTATCAGCACACTAGGAAGTGATATCGGCACACTAGGAAATTGTTATCGCGTCCCCTGAGGTCAAAATGGCTGTATGAATCGTAGCTATCAGCAGTTATAAGGAGAGTGAAATGTTTGATGCTTGAGTGTTTACATAAAACATATCATAATAAATTGCCTGAAGCATTACATCACTAGTGGCCAGTACCAGAGGCATAGTAAGTTGAATAGTAGTGTACAGTATTACTAGGATCAAGTTTAATCTTCTTCATCACTGTACAGAATACGAGGTCGCTTGCGGCAACTTGAAGTATGTAAATAACAGTTACTCTTTTGCTGTGTCGACTGTTGCAGTGGGTATCCAACATTTATTGTACACCCAGAGAAGTGGGCACCCTGAAAGTAGTTGGATGTGTCTGCAGCTGGCCTTGTAGCTATTGCCTGGCTTTCATGGTGCATCTCTTCCTTTTGTCCAGAGCTGAGGAGGTGGGACATTTCCATCTGTTGCTTAAGTGTAGCCTTTTTGTAGAAGTTTAGGCTTTGCAAGTTTCTGTGACCTGAGAGCTGAATGATTTGGGTCTCTGGAATATCATTCTTGGCCAGAGTTGTGATCATGGTCTTTCTCACAGAGTGATTTGTTTTTTTCCCTTTCAGGTCTCCTTGTTTTGCTAGCGATTTCATGATTAGTCCTAGCTTATTCTTTCCCATTCTCTGTCTCTTGTACCATGGTTGGGCATCTGCATGATGGTTCACTGCCAAATAAAAGGGAGAATCAGGCTCGCACATCTGTGATGGACGCTTAGAGAGATATTTCCTGAATATTCTGACAGGACAGTGCTTGAGGTCATGTGGGGTGCTCCACATCTTGGGCTTGAAAGAACGAGCTTCACTAGATTCACCTGTGCGGGTTTTTGTGTCCCGTTCACTGAACTCGATGAATAACGTGCCATCGGTTGTTTCTTTTTCTTCAAAGTCGCCATAGAGAAGTTTGTAATGCTCATCTCGGCCACGCATGCCTAAGTGCAAAGTGAGCAAATACCAAACAGTGTTTTGGAGTACCTCAGGGAAGTCCTCTCCTAATGCTCCTGCTTCCCACAGACACCTGATTTCATGCTCATCTAGAGCCTCCGCAGCATGTGGTCTGTTGCCTTTTCCCTCCTTTTTTAGCATTTTTCGAGCAGCTATCAGCTTTTCATTTGATGCTGTAAATTCGGTGTCTCGAACGATACTAAATGGTTTGTGAAGCTCTATCCTCAGGTGTCGATCGAGGCTTCTTTGAATGGATGTCAGTGAGCCAGGTTCAAACAGCTCGCCATCTTCCTTTCTGACCTTGCAGTAGAAGTGGCCAAGTAGGCGGTCCAATTCTACTGGCAAAATATTTCCAATCTTCCTGGTTTCTCCAACTGATTCGCACCAACGGTACCATTTCTTGAGGTCAGACTTAGTTTTGCGCTTAGTGTTCGCATTCCGCTGTTCGTCAACGAAACGCTCGAGCTCAGTGTCGTCAAGGGTAAGCGCGGGTGGGGCTGGAACGGATGTAGGCGGGACCGATACGGAGGAGGGTGGGGCTGCAATGGAGGACATTAGAGTAGAAGCGGAGGAGGAGGAGGATGTGGCGCCGGTGTATTGCGAGGCTGTAGAAGAAATGGGTTGCTCTGGAGTGGAGTAGGGGGGTGTAGGGGCAGAAGCATACGGAATTGGGCTGGAGGAGTATGGAGCTGCAACGGCCTTATGGAGCGTGTCTGACGCTGATTCCTGTACGCACTCGGGTTCAATGAAGCTTCGGTACCAGTCTTCTCCTATTAACTGCTTCAGCGCGTCGGCATCTGCATTGTGAGCCATCTCTAAAACCGTTGGCGTTGCTATGTGCGTAGCGCTATATACCGAATACGGCGCTGCATGATTGGTTGCAGCATAGAAACGCGAATATGATTGGACAGCTGCTGCGCGTGCGTATAGCTGACTGTAGCGTCTACGTATGCCTTCGGGCTAGCTATACGATAAATTTATTACACACCGGATACTGGAAAACATCACTCGTCTGTTGCTTGCATTGTCACTCGTGCCTTCGGCACTCGTGACAATACTGGCAACAGACTCGTGATATTCTCCAGTATCCGGTGTGTAATATATAAGTAATAGCCTCTTATACTTATATCATATCCTGTGTTGCGTTGTCTGCCCTTGTATTGTATGGGTTTGCTTTGATGTATCCCTCGTGCAGCAGGCATTAGTTCCCTTATTTGGTTTATACATAGGCTATATGCAAGTGCATGTATGCTGCAAATATAGACACACTATCCTGCAGTGTGGCAATTACACTTCCGTCTCAGGTAGATGCATGAGGAAGCAATAGGAAGTTTGAAAGATTGGCTGTTGTGTGACCACAAAGTGGTTCCGGCATAAGTGCATGCCGATTATCCACTATGATCAATATATGATGTGTGTGCATGAATGTGTGTGCATGGATGTGTGTGTATGTGTGTGTGTGTGTGGCGTGTGTGTGTGTGTGTGTGTGTGTGTGTGTGTGTGTGTGTGTGTGTGTGTGTGTGTGTGTGTGCGCGTGCGTATAGCTGACTGTAGCGTCTACGTATGCCTTCGGGCTAGCTATACGATAAATTTATTACACACCGGATACTGGAAAACATCACTCGTCTGTTGCTTGCATTGTCACTCGTGCCTTCGGCACTCGTGACAATACTGGCAACAGACTCGTGATATTCTCCAGTATCCGGTGTGTAATATATAAGTAATAGCCTCTTATACTTATATCATATCCTGTGTTGCGTTGTCTGCCCTTGTATTGTATGGGTTTGCTTTGATGTATCCCTCGTGCAGCAGGCATTAGTTCCCTTATTTGGTTTGTATTGTGTGCATGCTGCATGTCATGATTTTTCACCTCTACCCCTATAGGCTGCATGTCTGTTTGTGTATACACCTTATGTGTTGTGTATAGTATTCTTTCCTGTATGTTAGCTAGTCTAAATGCTACACACCCACACATACATGTGGGCAGACTCGCTAATATGGGGCTCGCTCAGGCTCACTCCAATCATGCATGCTGTTCAGTATATATCTCACTTGCATGTCATACTGTGCAGTGAGGTAGAGGTACACTGTATACTACCTGACTCACCACCATTGTATGATAGCTTTAGCCATTTATGGCAGATACATTGTCCCATTGACAATGACAGTTGTGCTGTCAGCCAGCTATCAATTGCTCTCCAGGGTATATTCCCATACATGGCATACTGACCACCTTCACCACAGGAAGACCTGACTTAGGCATCTACAGGGATAGTTACTGTTTGTGATATGTTTTTTTAATTTGTGTTCAGTGGAAGGGAGTAGAAGACCACTTCACTTTCGTGTTGGATGGATGAACTAGGAAAAGGGCCCAGGATTAACCACAGACGGAGTATAATATAGCCACCTAAATATCAAAATTTTCTGTGGGAGCAGCTCCAACCCCCGTAATATAGGGAAGGCTTTGCTCGTGACAGTTCTTCACACGCCCATGCACCAGTCCACCCGTCTGCAAGGTCAGCCAGCCCCCCTGCATGTTTGCTAGCATCTTCCTACACACATGTCATGCTTGTTTCTCCCATGCATGCACTGCACTATAATGTGTTACATAAACACATCCATTTTACTAATGCATCCCAATTTCTGCATTGTTATTTCAGATGGTGTGTGATGGTCATGTGCATGCTCTTGACAAAGCATGCTATGAATACTGTGCATCAGTGTACACGTCTCACTGACCACGTGACTCTGATGTCTATCAGACTTACAATGTTAGAATAAACAATGGCTAATATGATGTGATTGTATGTAAAACAGAACTATTATCTCACTAGCACTCACTGCCATGCATGTGCACCCTGCAGGAAAGCTGTTCATACACCGTTACACTGTACACTTGTATATATATGCAGTAAGATAACAGTTTGGTCATCCGTTATAATGAATCTGATCAGACCCAGACTACAAAGAGAAGGTAGCTAAATGTATAGTGTACAAATTACTATATCTTGCTACATGTTCTATCCCATGTATAGGATTAACACATGCAGCTGTACAATGCTGTAGTTACATGTATAGCTGTCCCACAGTGTACTCACACTAAATGATAAACTTCACAAAATAAAAAAGCGAAGTTTGTAGTAAAACAATATGGATAATCACAAGTCCATTCATAATAAACAAAACCAACTGTATAGCTCTACAGTACCTCTTCCAATTTAAAGCTTTCTACTTCACCTAGTCTATAAGGCTCAGTGAGTCTCGTAGTACCCTGGCTCATCCTCAATCTCATACACCTCAATGCCAAACTGTTCCTGGCAAATGTATGCGATTGCTGACTGCTGCATGGCGACAGGCTTGAACCACGAGTCTAAATACTCGCGCTCTTTGTCAGTCAGCGGGTCGCTCGGGTCGTTGTAATACTCCTTCATCAGCAGTACGCCGTAGTTGTAGCCCGCAATGTTCGCAATGGCTGGTGTGGCATTCGACAAGACGACTCCTGTGTTGACCTTATCCAGCACGTCACCTGTGTAGTAAGCGTAGTCTCCGAGTCTAGCGCGCATCCGATAGTACTCAGGGACCACGCCAAACAGGACATTGCAGACGGACTGGGATAGGTCTATTTCAGCGGTACTCACGACCTCTTCGATGGACTGCACCACTCGCTGGCAGTGCAGAATGTGCATCTTGTTCATGTCCGTGACATTGCGGCCCATTTTCAGCATGTGCTTGCAGTGAACGGCGTGCACGAAGATGGATACGAGATCGCTGGAGTCTGGAAGGGGCCAGACGAGTCCATTGTCGAGCGGCTCGATCTTGATGACGTTCGTGTTGACTGTCCGCAGTGGCGAAGAGTGCACGGCGATCGTGCACGACATCGCAAGCAAGGTAAGAAGAGCGATCTTCATCGCGGTGAGTGATGAGCTGTTGTTCAGGAAGTAGCTAGAGTGGATCCGTCTCAGTCAGGACAAACTAAGTTAATGTCGATCGCTTAATGCTTTTATGTTACGCGCGAGCTCACGTGCATTGACTGAGTTGTCTCATGATCAACCATCTCGTATGCATGAAATTGCAATGTGGGATCCCCTCCTCTCAGATGGTCCAACACATGCATGGGTGTATACTGGCTACAGGTACTACAAGAGGCCATTCATAAAGTTGCTCGCAGTTGCCACAATAAGGTTTCTATTCATGTATATGGCTGGACCAAGATAATAATCTCATTATATATATATATATACCAGGTATATAAACTGCTAAAAGGGACAGTACAAAATTTGGCTCTTACTAATACATGAGCCTGTTTGGGTGAAGTCCACGTACAAGAGCACTGATCATAACATACAACAACCTGGAGAAAGCACTATGACTCGGGAAAAAGAGGGTAGCTGGACTGCAGTAGACATGAGGGTTGAACTTCAGAGTATAATATTAAAGGGTGAAAAAATGCAAGGGGACACAACCAATTGGGAGTGATGTATTGTACTACGATAAGAGACTTGAAGTGAGTGCAAACATACATACCAAGAGTAAATTATAACTTACAATAATATTATGCACTCATTATTCTACACTGACTACATACTAAAGCTGTTCTTGGTAAATAAAACTCATACAGTAGAGTAAATAAATTGATCTCTTAGTCATCCAAAAAATCAAGTAATGGCTCACGAAAATTGCCTATTTCTTGTTGAGTTAATGTCTGCTCACAGTCTAATGTTCCATCAAGAGGCTCATAATCTTCACGTTCAGGTCCATTAATGTTTTCAGCATCTTCCTGGCAAACCATTTTTAGAACATTGACCTTAAGTTTCTTCAACAGCTCTTTCAGTTGGTTGATCACTGTTGCAATGAACTGGGACTTCTCCCTCAGTTGTACACAAGCATGATAGATCACTATTGCCGTGAATTGGAGGAATATAATTGCAATAGAAGTGATTACTAATGCCTCCTGGTTTCCGTTGATATTAAAGTATTGTACATAAAGCATTCCAGTTGCAAGTATTCCAAGATTGAGAATGTAGGAGAGTTCTAGAACTGTCAAGTAATAGTTTCTGTACACAGAAGCAGTGGCTAAGAATGCCATGATTATAAGAGAAGCAAAATTAATGGAAAAAAAGGCTACCCCACTTCCATTTGCAGTATAGACGTAGAAAATAAGTAGTAGACTACAGCGGGCTAGCAGCAAAACCCCAACCCAGTAGCGGTGTTTGTCTTTAAAGGGACCAGTGAAAGCATCAAAGAATGGTTTCAGTTTAATAACCCAACGCAGGACTCGGTAGTATGTTCCCTTTTGAAGCCATTGAACAGAGATGATAACGAGATTGAATGGAACCCAAAGTAGAAGAAGAACTGCCACAGCAAATACAAACAGAGGAATATGTTTACCAGTGAGGTACTGGATATTGCCATCTCTTTCCCATACAGACATTGTTGAGCCATTGAGAAAATGTATGTCTGTGATTGAAAGTGCAGATATGACTGCTCGTAACAGCTTGGAGTAGGAGAGGAGAGTGAGGGTTGCCAGTACAGGAACAGAATTGTTACCAAAGAGTTCAGAGGCATGTATGGAGTAGTGGGAAAGAACAATGATGAAGAGTGCAATGGCCCAAACATATACCGGAAAGATAAACTGTAGCCATGCTTTGACATAGGCATCCATCCCATCAAAGAAACAAGTCTCAATGCTTAGGTCAAGATTCAACCAGGCTAAAAATACTGACAGAAAACCGCCATATGTTTTGGAAGGAAAGAGTACCGTTTGTTCAGCCCCTACAATGTTGGCATAGAATATGAGTCCATTAATAGTTCCTTGTGAAACTGTGAGGTTGAGAATCTTGATGAAGAGGACCAGTGCTATGCCTGCAGCTGCAAATGCGATGATAAAGAATAGACTGTTGTTGCTACAGCCACGAAGACACCTGTTGCTACCCAGTGCTAGTGAGAAACTGTCTCTACAGCCACCACAGAGAACTCCCGAGCGATTATCAGTGCACTGGATGTCTTCATCAAGAATAACAGAGTGATTGATGTGAATTTTTATACTTGATCTTCTGCAATAAAGGAATGGACAGACATCACTGAACACTAGGTTACTAGTATTCTTCTCCAGTACTCCAATCCATGTTGTGCCTTGTCTCTCAATAGTCTGCTCTGTTATGTTGCAAGTGACATTTTTAAAGTTCAGCAATAGGTACTCGTGGCAATCACACCCTTCATTGATGATGCTAAGAGAAAATCCTAAAGGGCAATCAAGTAGACATACATTAACAGACAGAAAATCCAACTGCCACAACTGTGTTGTAATTATTAAGCTGCAAGATTTTTCTTTGCTCAGTACTGAATACTGTAAGTTGGTACATCTTTCAGCATTTGTGTTTTGAGTATACTGAAGTTCATTTCCCAAACTTCCTCCATTTATAGTCGCATAAACTGGCCACTGCACAAACCCATCCATGTCCCCGAGCGCAGCAAGATGTATCTCAAATACTTCACCTGGATAGACATTCTTGGTAATAAAATCAGGAACACACTCTTGTAACTTTCCAGATCTACAAGGGCACAAATGTTGTACGTCGGAGCTGACTACAGAATGGTCTTCAGCAAACGAAGGGGAGAAGGACGATACACGTAGAATAAGCTTCCAAATATTATGAATCACGGTTCCACTCGGTGCATAACAAGAATTATCAAGGTATGCTCCATATATGGCATTGCCACCGTACGTAGCTGCATTCATGGAGAAATTGAAGACAGTACTACTGAAGTAGTCCTGTTCTACATATATCTTACAGTGCCCAGTCACATACGTATCAGAGCTTGAGAAAAAGATGGCTCCTCCCACATTGTCTGAGGTGTTGTTCTCAAATAAAATATATGTATTCTGTGGTTCGGGAATCCAAATACGGCTATCACCAAATAAGGTAATAGCTCCTCCTACACTACGTGATAGCGTAGTGATATGATTGTCTCTGAATGTGACATTACCTACGAAACAAAGTGTGCTGTTGGTGACTTGGATTGCTCCAGCAGTTGAGCCCTCAAAATAACTGTTGCTAACGGTTGCATTTTGCATGTTGCTGAAATCGATGCCATTTAAAGTGTCAATGAACAAAACGTTGTGGAGAGTAACTACCAATGTTTGTGCTCGCTGTGGAGCCAACTGTATCCCAACACCACTCTTGTAGATGTGAATATTTTCACAGACAAACAGAGTGTCACTACATGAACCTGGAGAACTTGAGACGATGGCATAACCAGTATTTGCACTGAAAGTGGAATTCCTTAAAACAGTATTTCCAGGATTGCAGCCCACGAAGTGGACTCCTATTCTATACCCACTCATGTCTAGATCATGCAGCAGTAAAACTACAGCATCTGGCCTCACGTTGACAGCCTGCTCAATTCTTATGCAAACAGAATAATTATGAATTCCATGACATTTAAAGTGTGAAATGTTCGCTACTAGTGTAACAGCATTCAGCTGCTTGCTGTTCACCTGCTCAACAATTAGTGTCATACAAGCAGGATATGGAGGAAAATCCATTATGCACTTGATGTCTGATACGGTCACTGCTCCAGTCATACTGACAATAGTAATAGCTGCGTTTTCAACCTTCAGTCCAGTCAGCGTAACATTTGTAACAAGCAAAAATCCGATGCTCAAATTTTGGAAATTCAAGTTTCTGATGACCATATTAGAGCCTGATTTAAAAGTAACTACTGGTGTAAGCTCAGAATCGATAACAACAGAACTCTTCATTACGTATGGCCTTAGTGTGAAGTTGTGGACATTAGAGACAGTAAAGCTATAGCTAAGGCTGTGATGACCACTGAGAAACATGAAGACTGTGTTTGATACAAAGTATCTTGTAGAGTTGCTCACATACTCATTGAGAGTGTAGCAGGGCTCACTGGGACAGGTGGCATTGTGGGGCTCTGTTGGCATGACATAGTACACTGCAGCCTCACAGAATGGTGAGGGATGGAAGGCACAGAGAAGAACCAGCAAGAGAAGGAGGATCCTAATGGCGGACATACCCTTCTGTAGCAAAATAGAGGTGATTATTGGTCTAGTTACTGACTGTGATAATACTTAGTTTTGAAGTGCTTACTATACAATTACTACCAAGGTGACTCGAAAATACACCACCTGACCTCCCTTCCCCCCTCCCTCCCCCCAACTTGAGGGTCAAACAATACTATCAACAGTAATTACCTGCTACAAGCAATGTTCTCTATTACGATATCTGGATAAAAAACATTTTTTCCATACCCCTCTACAATTCACTATATTATAGCAGAAGTGCTATGCTTACAAATGTGTTTGCACTTGCTCTTAATTGACTATAATAATAATTATGTGCATGATTCTGATCTGTAAGCTGTTCACACTTCTAAGCCTATCTTCACCACAAATTCAGCATGTCTAAGTATTGCTGTAGAATTAAAATTGAAGGGCACATTTTGGTATAGGACTGAACCCACAAGAGTACATTAGAAGACCCAAAGGACACAGTGCAGTTCTTGTGAAAGTAGAAACATACCCTGTAGCAGTGTTCACAGATGAATACAATTTCTTTGTAGGATGAAGAAACAGCAACAGTCACTGAACAGCTAGTGAAATGAAGGACTTTACTAAGCGATGCCTCATGTTCCAAAATGAAGATAAATGTTTGATGAGCTTACATATAGGTGCGGGGTTGAAGTATTTAGATATTATGATAGGCTATGTTTACAGCTTGCCATATCTTAATGATGATAAGCAGTTACTGTATTTTATGCTGTGGGTATAGTATAATTATACAGATAGCATTTATAATAACATACAGTTTATATTTGTTATAGGACAGGTTACTGTTGTATGTGACAGGTTGCATTTGTAGGTTACGTTTATTGTATGATAGTTTACATTTCAGTCTCAGTTTCAGTTTCTGGACTAACCATCAGCTTTCATTCACATGTAACAAAGCATACATGTAAGCTGATTTGACTTTAGCGCTGAATATAATTATGCATTTCCCAGAAAGGAAACTGTACACGCAAGCAATTCAAATATATGCAGCTGTGTAGCAATTCAGAGGGAATGACCAATGCAGCTATAAATCAACTGCACCCACAGTCAGACATCCGTCTATGACATGGCCAGCTACCTACTAGTGTGCTTGGGAACTACTTCAGTGTGCATGTCTGTATTTCACATAACATGCATGGACAAATGTTCAAATGGTAATTCGATTCTTACAGTGTACAAGCACATTTTTGCTTGAAGCCATGTATACATTACTTGGGCTTCTTGAATCATTTCATCATTGTATAGCAAAACTGTCAAAGGAGTAAAAAGCTACACACGGAGCGAGAGGGGATAATGGCGGGGTCTGCCAGAGGATTTGGACACTGCGCATTCATGATTACCTTGTTGGTCAGTCTGTATCGACGGACGTCGGCGAACGGTGAGCACAATCATCGCATAATGCGGATGTGGATGTGGCCCCATATATATGAGAGTACTCAGCTTGAATTGTTTGTTCATGCCTGGGTTAAATTTTGGCCAAGTGACTATGCTGAAAGTATGAATTATAGTAGCGGATGGATATACAATCGAAGGCTAGTGTATATATGTGTATGGTAAGCCACGAACAGGGTCTTGCTGGGAGTAACTTTTCTCTCTAGCATAATGCTACTTGACTGTGATATTCGCAGTAGCCAACCATGCTGTTACCGAGTGCATGTGTATGGTGATTAGGCCACTCCAAGTTGATTGATTGTTTCCCACTTGGAGTGGCCTTACCGTGCGTGCATGTACGTGCACACGTTTGCCAGGGAGTGAGGAAAGATTTGGGAGAAAGTCGGCGGGATAGAAGGGCAAGGGTATAGGGCCAGGCCTGAGGGTATAGGTCGGGACTTGCACTGCCGACTTGCAAAGGCGGGGGACTTTTGCTCTTTCAAATCGTGCGTGCCCTATCTACATGGGACTTTTCTGAAGCCATGCACTGGGCAGGACACCACGCGGAATGCGGAATAGAAAGGAATGTGGAATGGAACGTGGAATAGGACGTGGAATGGACTGTGAAACACATACTGCGCATGCGCATTAATTAATGCTGTACATGATCACTCACAGGTTTAACTGCATGAGCTTTCAAAATTAACAGGCTCAGACAGATACACTTAAATTCTAAACTCCTTATATAGTGCTTCACTGTCACTCCAGGAATGTGAAGATGAGAGTGTAGAGGGTAATACTATGTACCGTAGATCGGGAAATTTTCGTCGTGGTTTAATTTTCGTCGGTACCCCGCACCGACGAAATTTAAAAACGCGAAATTTTTTCAACGTCGAATAATAAGAGCAATGAATAATAGTCAACGTGTGCTTAAGTCACATGTAAGTACTGTACTAGTGTCAAAGATGTCTCTGTTGCGCTACATGAAGCCCGTTGGTGGTCTTCCAGACCCGAGAGGGTCGCTGTCCTCTGCGATTCCACCGCAAGAGATTGCAAGGAACGCGCATGGCCAACGACAGTTCCTTCACGCATCACCGCTACAGCATGCAATGATAGGCGTCAGCTCCATTCCTGCGCTTCCGCTGACACTCCAGCTCTTCACCAACTGCCGCTTCCCAGTGTTCTCTAGGGCGTGATAGCCTCGAACACGCGACTCGGTCTCTATTGTATACAAATTTTCGACGTGGTTTTATTTTCGTCGGGGGTAGCGGGCGACGAAAATTAAAAAGACGAAAATTAAACCCAACGAAAATTTCCCGATCTACGGTATTATGCCTGAAATTATGTCTGTCAGGTAATGTTTAGTAGGAAAACCTATCAGAGCATGCTTTCCAGGAACAGTTTGCACTTCTGGGCTCTGGGATCAGGTGGCTACTGGTACATAATTATGTAGTGAACCTTATTATAGCTTTCAGATATACCCATGCACTTATATGTGGTCTTCTTATTGTGACATTGGGTATAATTATACTACAGTTTTTGTTGGTCGCTGATTGGGCTTGTATAATGTTGCATTAACATTCACTGGGTGGTATTATAGTGTGTGTCGTGTTGTATTGTGGAGAGGGTATATTAATGAATGGGAGATGGAAGAATGAGGAAGGAATAGCAGGAGGAGAAGCCCATTGCTTTACATTACCTCACAATAATGTTTATGTTGGCAATTGTAATCCACCTAGCTATACTGACTTACCAAGCATTATAACTTCCACTTCTAATGGGTTGGTGTATACGTATAATACAGTCATTGAGACTCTGTGCACTCCTCGTTCCAGATCTGTATGCTGTGCAGCCCTCACCGGATATCTTTGTGGTGGAGCCACAGTCTAGAGCTGTTCTTGCTGGCTCAACTGTCTCCTTTGTCTGCAACACAAGTGTAGTCGTTGTGGCAAATAACTACCTCCTCCCAACCATCCACTGGAGAGTCAACGGCAGTGAGATATTGCCTGGGTCCAACTGGGAAGCCAAAATGACCAGTAGCACAAGCAGTGAGCTGACAGTGAGAAATGTGGAGCCAGCCGACATCGGATATGTGGAGTGTCTGATGAAGGATGGGATTTCGAGTGAGACAAAAAATAAATATGTAAATCGAGCCTTTTTTATTACTGTGAGTAGGAGAGCAAAGCTGGATATTGTCAGTAAGTTTGTACTGACTGTACATAGGTATAGCAACTTGAATATGGCTAATGTATTATCAATGACAGTGCTACTGTATTAGCTCTCATCCTTCTCTGTCTTTCTCCATGCAGCTGATGTCAGTGAGGACAACAGCACCACTTCACTGAACGTGTCTCTTGGCCAGTCTCTCCTTCTCCCCTGCATCACTGGAACACCTCATCATCCTGACAGTGTACAGTGGTACAAGAATGGACAGCAATTGCATGCTTCTGAAGTATGGCAATGATTCTTGCAATGCGAGATAATTATTATCATAAGATTATATTACATAATTATACATGCTGGCACGTAGTCAGTACATGTTTACTCTCCTCCAGTCTGCTGCTATTCTATCTGATGGATCTCTGCTGATTCCCAGTCTGTCCACTTCAGACTCTGCCCACTACCAGTGCCAAGCTTGGTTTGGTCTTGATACTGTCAACAGCACAGTGCGTGTAGTATCAGTGGACAACAGTAAGTGGAGTATAATTATACTCTTATCATGCATGCATGTATGTATTAATATTCTAAAATAAATAGATTCTCCAACAACTGAAGAAAACGATGTGATCGCTAGAATGAGTGACACTGAACTAATAGTCTCATTTCCCAATCTCTCACTCTCCTTCCCTCAACAACACTACTGCTATAAGAATGGTCAAGATATTGCAACCCTAGGCCTCAACTTTGACCCCAACACAACTAGCATAGTTGTTCCAATCGATGGGCCACTGCAAAGTGTCATTGGTGTTTACCAGTGTTTTGTTGAGACTGTTGGAGGTACTGTTTCCACTGCCACCACACGAGTCTTGGAAGATGGTGAGTGCTACCAGGAATCATTATTATATGGCCTCATCATGATGTTGTATTCACTTCATACATTCACACTCTCAGGTTCTATAAACCCTCCTTCAAATCTCAAGTGTGAATTGGTACCAGGATTCAGTCCATATTCTACTGTCACCATCACTTGGGATCCCCCTAGTCTCAATACATGGCCAGTTTCCATCCTTATGTATAACATTCACTATGTTGAGCTACATGAGTATGTAGATATTTCATCATTGGATAGGAGAATAATAATAACAGGATTAGAACAGCCAAGTTATTGTTTTGCGGTGACTGTATATACTGGTCCTAATCAGCAGAGAAGTGCTGATGTCTGGTGTTCCATTTTAACTGAACAAAGAGGTAAGCAGTGCCCTGATACATGCAGATGATCTCTCATGATCAGTAACAGTGTAACTAGTAACTTTAATTTGTATCTGCAGTGACACTACAGGAGCATCCATTTTCTGTGTCCTGTTCACAGACCAATGCCCGTGTTACCTGGAGGAATCCAAGCAGTGTTCTAAGAGGTGGACTTTTATGGTTTAATTTTACTGGAACATGCATCCATGGAAATGAAACTTTCTTATATGAGGTATATGTACTGCTATTCGTAACCCCACCACATACATGTCTCATTACTTGTTATCTTTCACACAGTATGGCTGTGAGGATAAGGGGCCCTTCGATTTCAGTGATGATCAAATACCAGATGTGAATGGAGTGCTCACTGATTGTTTTGATTTGAAGAGTGAAGGAAAGCTTGGATTCAATGCAACTGATAGTGGCACTGCATTGCCAGATGGATCAGTATGCTTGTTTGGAGGAAACTATGATTATGCTAATCTAGTTGATAGGAATACTGACTACATCACAACAATTCCTCCTGATTCTTGTGCAATGGAACCCAAACAAACTGGTACAGGTATTAAATAGGTCTGGCATAATTATAGTGATTGGTCAAATTTGTGATAGGAAAACTCAAATATCTCTCACACATAACTAATAGCTTACATACATGGCACACCAACGTAATAATTTTATGCATCACTATTAGTACTGTGTATATATGTACCAGAGTGGATACACACACACACACACACACACACACACACACACACACACACACACACACACACACACACACACACACACACACACACACACACACACACACACACACACACACACACACACACACACATATATACACACATATACACACACCTATACTCACACATACACACACAAGATCTAGACTCCAACCCAGTTAAACTAGGAATATCTTGCTACTCTTCTGTAATCATCTCATGGCAAGTGAGCCCCATCAATTATTTCCAGTCTGATTATATCACCATTGTGGTAAGATGCCTCAACCTGATTGGATGGGAGAGAGAGGTATGAAGTCATAATGTTTAACAGGGCCACAGAATTATACTAGACTAACATGTTGTGTTGCTATAGCAGTTATATTATAAACGGTTGTAAGACAGCATAACAGTCAATCCAAGCTATGGTCATGAAGCAACCATTTGTGAGGTGGAGGGGGGGGGGGGGGGGGGTTGTATGTGTCTCCTTTCGTATACGTAAGGTAAGCCGGGATAATTTCGCATGCTGGGACATTCTGCACTAGTGCAAAGTGTCCCCCCGAAACTTTATCAAAGACAGCGACGTTCTATATAGTTGGTACAACCTGCGCTATGATGCCGCTATCGTCATCGTGTGTCTGGCGCATGCGCTTTTATCGTGTGAAATCGTAGCTAACTTATCAGAAAGAAGACTATACGATAACATATGTCGGTCATGACTAATCAACTGATTTTTTTTTTAAAAACAGCGTATTTTACTTGCTTTGTTGTGTATAGATCTATACACTAACACCTTTGTAGCTTTGTATAATTTTATATAGGAGGTACTGGCAACTATAGCTAACAGGGGGAAGGCTAATGCAGACGGACCGATTCCACCACGCGGCTCACCGCTTTCCTGTTCGATATACTCGATATACTGCGCTGTGCACGGGAGCTGGGACGACGCTCAGCTCGGTGGGGGACATTCTGCACTTCTCAGCGGCTTAGGGTGAAGGTAACTAGGCAAGTATATAGCTAACAGGGGGAGGGCTATAGCTAATGCAGACGGACCGATTCCACCACGCGCGGCTCACGATCACCGCTTTTCGATGTACTATATAGTTTACGCTTGACGCTCAACTCAGTGGGGGACATTCTGCACTCGGGGGGGGGGGGGGGGGGGGGGGACTTTGCACTAGTGCAGAATGTCCGGGGGGACACTTTGCACTAGTGCGGAGTGTTCGGGGGACATTCTGCACTAGTGCAAAATGTCCGGGGGGACATTTTTGGTGGGGACAGTTTGTACTATGACATCGGCACCAGTATGTTTTCCTCGCGCGGGCGAAAAGCGCGAAACTGATTAGTAAGGTAAACCGGGGTAATTTCGCATGTGGGGCAATTCCGTATCTTCGCGCTCTCCGCTCCACAACGCGAGTATTTACGGAGCTAGCCAGCGGTATACCTAGTAGCTTTTGGTAGCTAGGTAGGACGCTGACCGGCTCCGCGAATACGTGCATTGTGTAACAGAAAACGCGAAGATACGGAATTGCCCCGCATGTGAAATTGCCCCAGCTTACCTTACACCGAATCCCCGATCCCGAAAATTAATACCCGCGAAATTTAATCAGGGACTCGGAAAGATGAACGCAAGTAGTGTCAGTTGCGCTTAATACCTGTAACTTATAGTAGACAATGTCATTGTTTCACTATTTGAAGCCGGCCAGCAGCTCTCCCGGACCCGAAACAACTGAAACTTAATCGCTCTCCAGGCATGGGTGCATGATTGCCCTTTCCCGCAGACATCAGTGATAACAAGCGGAACCCGGCGTTAATTCGAGACCCGCGGCCTCTCGAAGTTGTACCCCGGCGTCCGTAAACTGTCGAGTCTGGTGTTATTCGGAGGCGGCCTATGAAATGAACTCAACATCCGATTATCACCTAATAGCTGCAGCAATATGCAATGCTCTGTAATTCATAGGCATGGAGTTATTAGCCACAAACTATCTAGTTTAAATGAAAAAAGGGTCGTTAGGTAGCTGCTGCTGCCATTGTTAATTAATAGGAAGCGATCACCTTGTACTGAATCAGATAATAATATAATAGACTGATGGCACATACTCATAAACACCTACTGTTTTTTAGCGTACTTGTGCACTGAGTATGATGGATCAAATTGGCCTTGCAATCTTGTTGAGTAATGCTCCAGAGGGAGCTATTTGCAGTGTTTATGGAAAATACTTCAGCAGCTCTGGCAAGCAGACACCACTCTCCCCAGTGCAGTGTATTACAGGAGAAGAGAATGGTTAGTGATTATTATTAAGCATATTATTTACTGCATGTCTGCATTAATTGACATTAACCAAGTATACAAGACCTTAAACTTTTTACCCATGCACCATTGATGCATATATCATGAGCCTCCATAAGCCCATATATACATTTATATTAGGTGTTAATACTTTATACATGCTTTTCTGCTTCTTTAAGCTGTTTCTGTAGGGAAATAATTGAAGGGATACAGTATGATCCATATAGTATTACTATCATGTGAACTACCACTAAAATATTTTCTTTTTTTTATAGCTCACATTGTCACTCCCAACAGGTTTCTATCAACTGAATGATGCAGTAATGAATAATGCTTCTCGAGAATCAGACATTGACAGCTGTGCCTATACTAGTAAACATGAGTATATAACTAATTGTGTGCATACATGTGTCATTCTTCCTCACTCTCTGATTGCAGTGAATGACTCCTCAACCATCACTACCATCATTATAACTAGCACACCTGATGCATTCACACCACACTCTGGTAACCACCAAGAATAGTCATAACAATTTGTTCTGCAGTATGCTATAATTATTATGTTTCCTGTCATTGCATGCAGGTGACCCCAATAATGATGCCATTGTTATTGGAGCTAGCATCGCAACTGCTGCTGTGGTACTATTTATTATAGGTGTGAGTATCCTTGCACTGGTGATAATTCTCCTGGAAGTACTGGCAGAACAACAAGAAAGTTCTGTGAGCCATTTTAATTGTGGTGGTTACATGCAAGAGTTTTAGATATTTTAACATGTATAGGAGCCAGCAATAATTTACTATAAGACTAATTGGTCAATTCCCACAATGATTAATTTTCATAGAGTAACTGACATTTCATAGCATTATTGTTATCACATTTATTGCAGTGTGTGGCGAGTGTTACAAAATAGACTTCAACTGCAAGCAATTTGAGCCTTGTCCCCAGGCCCCGCCCCCAGCTTCCGTTGCGGTACAAAGCCACGCCAGGAAACTGGGGGTAGAGCCTGGGGACGAGGCTAAAACAATCATACTAACAATAATTGAATTTCCCATTTTATTTGGAATGTCTGAAATACATTATACAACTGGTTTAAATAAAAACCAACCATCAGTAGTCAGAATAACTTTTTTCTGTAACATTAATTTACATTGGCATCGTATTTATAATGTGCCTTTGTCTTTGTTCCTTTACAGAGTTATGGACAATGTGACAGTGGCTGGTTACATGTACAACTATTACTTTAAAGAAGAACTTGTTAGGCATAGGTAGAAGACAGTGTACAGCTCTGTACGTAGTGTTTAACTATTATTATGTATTATTACCAAGTTGTCTAAGGTGTTCATAATTATGCAGTAACAGCCATGACCTGAAGAGGGACCATTATTTTTTTGAACTTAATTCTTGTATATAAGAAGGTGCAGCATGAAGGTAGGATGATTTTTATCATATAGTTATATTATTCTCAAATAGCAGTTTCATCCATGTTCACATCATCAGGATTGATACCGTGTTTTGTTGCTATGTTGTTGATGACCTTGTTCCAGTTTTCGGTTCCGCTCTTCCATGTTCAGTAGTGTCTGTTTCATGAGGCTGACATCAGATACGAGTGAGCTTGTTTGTTGCTCAATGGAAATCTGAGGAAGTGGAATGACTAGTTCCACACAATCTGCACTTAAACTGTAATGTTTCTAGTATATACGGTTAGACCATATTATAGCTGTGTACCTGGCCATATGGAACTGGAGCACTAACATAAGAATAACTTGAAGAAGCAGAAAATCTTAAGCACTAAGTACCTATAATTAAATGTCTATGGACTTGTTCATAAATAAATCCTATGTTAAAATTATGGAGGCTCATGACGCATAATTAATGTGTATTGTGAGGGAAGGTTCAATACAATTATACTGTACAATATATAATACAAGAAGTGATTGGATACGAATGCCTTGATGCAACTGTTCTTATAGAAGAGGAAGGCAAGAGCAGTGATATGAAGGATTAGGCCTGAGAGAGTGAACACCCAGCAAGGAGCTGAAAGTCCGTCGGCACAAAGAACACTGCCACTCTGTTGAATGATGCTTTTACCCTGTCACCTATATAAACCTATAATTATTGACTACTGGCTGCCTTTTTTTACCTGGTTTGAGCTATGCATGTATGTACATAAAATTACTATGTATAATAATATGAATGAATGTATGTTGTATATTTTGTACAGCTATAAGGCTTCATCTTACTACATACATAATAATTATTATACATGAATTTGCAGTGTGTCATCTAAGATGGTCCAACCAATGTGGATATATGCATGCTGGTGACAGGTACTACATAGAAAGAAGCCATGAAGTTACTGACAGTTGCTACTAAGGTTTCTATGTAGATGGATGGATCGAGATAATAATCACGTCTATAAACTACTGTAAAAGGGATGGCACAAAATTCTGGCTCTTATTAACACATATCTGGGTAAAGCCTACTTGCAAGGGCACTGATAAGAAATGACCAAACATACAACAACCTAGAGAAAGTATTATGACTGCAGAGAATTATAGAGAGGGTGAAGACTGCAGTATACATGAAGGTTGAACTTCAGAGGTGAAATAATAATAATTAGAGGGTGACAAAATAAACAATGGCAAGGGGACATGTAAGCAAATGGAAGTGACGTATTGTAATTATATCAGAGTATATCAGGTTTACATTAGGCATAGTACTGACTGGCTATTACAATTATACAAGATCAGTGTCCCTTATTATCGGCTGAAATGTTGGTAAAAGGCAGTTTTTGTCACTAAAAACCCACTTTCAGAGGCCATATCTCAAGAACCAGACTAAGTGCAAATACCACCACCAAACTCAGACATGGCAACGTCAATTCTGCCAGATGGACACACCCAACTTCTGCCATAACGTCAGACTAGCAATAAGGGAAAACACATGCAGGCATCCCAAAACGGGAGTGAAACTGGGTTTCTGGCCAATATAGACTGTTTTCATACACTTTCCGACTTCACACATTTTCTGACAACTTGGCCACAAAAAAGGACAGACTCACCTCACTACTAACAACTCCTTTCCGAGCTGTTTTGCCAGCTTTTCCACTTCTATACACTCTCATTTAAGGCACTCCAGCCCTCCCACACCCACCCACCCAATTCTAGCTACCGGTTCTAGCATTCGCTAGAAACTATCTCCACTACAAGAAGTGCATGCAGCTCACTTCACTCGCAACACTTCTTCCCCACATTTGCTTGTAGTGCATAATAGCTACTGCCACAAAATATGGTGATGAACTCCAGCCTGGACCAAGAGGAGGTGGTTCAGAATTCCAGGCCACCAACTGTGTGGTTCTAGCTAGTGTGCGTATCCGTAAGAGTATGAGGCATGTTGCATGAGTATAGTAGTCACCATTGGGTGGCTGATATCCAGGCGTGGTTGGGTTAACTTAATGACATCACTTAGAAAGAATTGTATTGGCTACTATAGCTAGATCATGTTGTGTTGATAGTCACGGTTTTGAAGTACTATCCCACATACTTTGTCTGGGAATGCTGGTCATGATTTGTAGAAATGGGAACTATCTATTATACAGATATTCTTTGGGTGTAAGTTTAACACAGCTGTGGGCAAGACTGGAACACCACAAACACTCCTCCACCAGCAGTGGTGTATGCAGGTTGTATGGTTTTAGGCCCGGGCCGCTGCCGAAATCTAGGGGGGTCTGGGGGCATGTCCCCCCCCCCCCCCCCCCAGGAAAATTTCAACATTTAGACCCTCAGAGATAGCTTCTGGAGAGTTCTGAGTTACTGTAACCCATTGCCGTCACAGTGAAAATCACAGATCTAGTGTGCAGAGTAGTAGCTAGAACTATACTGCTATTCCAGATTATATACTAGGAAATGAGTAGCTATATTATGGTTTTGGTTATGCTTACCCTTCCAACAAAGATGGGGGGGCAGAGCCCCCCCAAATTGTCGCCCCCCCCCCCTGCTCTGCCGCCCCTACTGAAAAATTAAAGTCTATATATATAGGGAGAGGACATAAAGAAAAAAAAGAACCGATGATGGTAATATCTACCAAGAGAGGTTTTTATACTAGTTTAGTGAATGTTAGGCTATTTTCACCGTCTTGATAGTGTCAGGCAGCTCGTTCCATCTTTTTGCACCAGAGTGCTGGAAGGATCTCCTGTGTGTCTCGGTGTTGTGAGTTCTTAGTCGGAGCTTGGGAACACAGATGCGTGTCAAACGCCATCTCGCTCCGGTCCGACACGTCTAGCGCGGCCTAGTGCTTTTGCCTGTAGACTAGCTAGTGCTCCCGTAGCCTCAGAGTCACTCTGTCGAGTGATGCACTGGCTTTCGACTCGGGGTCAACTGACTTCCGCTGACCCTCCGTAACGGACACACGCACGGACTCACAACTGTAATCTGATATGGCTATTAGTGACTTTACCTAGTGGAACTGACACTAAAACTAATTACATACCTAAGATGCTAGCAGTGGCGTAGCTATAGCCATGCAGGAAAATGTATTTGCCAGGGCACAGCAAGGCATGGGGGGAGGTGTCAATCTCGTACAGCACGCGTAGCGCAAGAGCACGAGCATTGGCAATAACGGGGACCACTATAGCATGCACAAGTTAGGTAGGCCGTCGTATATTATTATACATGTGTAGATTGTGCTGATTCCCCGGGCACTGTGTGGGATTGCCCCGGCCTGTGCCGGACAGGCCCGGGTGTGGCTATACGCCACTGGTTGTTAGTATAGGAAATGCAATGAAAAATGGAAGCCAGGATATGACTACAATTCAACAGCACTGAATTCTACGAAAACTGAGTACATACGACTGAACAGTACTGACTTGATTCTATAAAACTCCCATTACACTGAATTCTATAGTATCCGTAATTACAACTCTGCAATACTAAACAGCATTGATTCAGTACAACAAACTTTACATACTCTTTTCTTTCGGGAGTTTGTTACTCCTAAAACAAGCCTTTCTTACAAACGATGGAAACCAATACAGGAATAATGGGTGAATACACAGAAAATGCACAATTGTATACATCCTGAAATGGAGAGGAATAATCTGTGATTTCTGGGTCCAGCAGCATAGTTATTAGTTCAAACCACTGCCAGGGATGGATAGCAACTCGTGTGATAAAATATGTGACCACTGTGATATAACTGATGGTTCTATAGGTATAGGAGTCTTTACTCACTCCAACCATTCCTCATCCCCCTCTGTGTGTTTATGAAGATGCTGGAGAACTCTACTAATTGAAAGGAAATAGGAAAGAACATCCCTTTTCCCTGTGCTGTGAGGGCAAACGTGTACCCAAGGATGGCCACAAAATGATGAAAAAGCATGATTGCGCTAAACCGTGTTTTTGGATCACGAGCAACATAATCGTGTCACCAACAAAGTATCCAAGACTAGTCTGCATGAGTGCAAATCCGAGAGTTGAGTTGCTGATGATACGATTATTCAGAGCTCCGGAAAGGAGGGCATAGAATGAAAGTGCTTGAGT
>CAWUPZ010000037.1:0-15861 GCA_963924555.1 Crambe crambe
TAGTCCTGGCACATTTGTTCCTGTCACTGAGGTGGATCGAAGGGCAGAGTTCTTACAGCATAATGGAAGAGATCATCCACTGTCAGGTCTTGTTTGTCTGTGTCTCAGCAACACCCCAGATGAAAGACCAGAGTCTGCTGACATCCTCCAGCAGATCAATGCTGCTTTATCTCGAGTACCTGCTCCAGCTGAGACTGTGTTCCAGCAACTAGAGGGCCTCAGGAATGAGAACCAAAGGCTCGAGAATGAGGTATCATTTAAGAAGCGTAGTATTATTGTCCGAATTGGCTATGAGCATTTTGTCATGTAAATTTTTCTGCTTCAGAACCAGAGACTGGGTATTGAAAACCAAGGCATTGTGACTGAAGTCCAGGGCCTCAGGAGTGAGAGCCAGAGGCAAGGAACTGAAATTCAGAGGCAAGGAACTGAAATTCAGAGGCTGGAGAATGAGGTACAAAGCTACTATGAAACACATTAACTTGTCAAAAGCATGTAGCATGATATCACTTCACATTTTCTGCTTCAGAACCACAGCCTAAGGAGAGAGAACCAAACTCTCAGGGAAACATTCCCCAAACACAGCCGTCCAGCTCTGGTGCTGCAGTAAACCAGCCACTGACACGTGAAGTTGAGAGGCTGTCGGTACGTGACCTTGGCTCACCAGTGAGAGCAGCAACAAACAGCACTGAGTCTCAAGTGAGTCTGAGCTATACTGGTTACCATAGTTACTAGTGAATGAAATGATTAGTATAAGATGTTTAACAGCCAGGTTTAGCTAAAATACCACAGTTTTGCAGCCATATCTTAGAACCATCACTGCTAAGGACATAAAAATTAGGTAGGGCATTAAGTTTACCAGGGAAAGTATAAGCCTTGTTTGGTACCATCAGCACAGAGGAGATATGACAAGAGTCTTGTGATTGCTTATGCATATATTAATGAGCATGTTTTGTATGTGCATTTCCATTGACAGTTATTGTGAAATTTCTGGCTCGTTAGTACCATAATCACTGCGATTTCGTGTATTCAGTTCCTCTTGGTTCAAATTGCTGGGGCACTTGGGGGTACTCAGCTCGAGAGAAGTGCTAATGTAATGGTACACTCAAAGGTGGTACTGATGCTGAGAAACTTCTGCTGCTGCCTCTAGCAGCATTGAGCATCAGCCCAGTATGTCCACCATGTTAGAGGAAGCGTTATGTCATGTCTCATACTGGTCAGACTCTTGTAGCTAACAGTTTAGCTTGGTGAAGTATAGCTCCATCTCCAACAAGACGATCTCGATTCCAAGAGAGTGTGGTCCGACAACGAGACTAAAGCAGCTTAGCAACTTTCCAGACCCCATAGGCTAACAGTCAGGCCATGTAAGAAAGATGCCTCTGAGGGAAACAGCCACATAAACGAGCTAAACAGTACTAGCTTGCTAGCTCCAATTTCTTCCGGACATACCTTTGTACTATGCCTTCTTTACGTAATGGCACATTAAGAATTTTTAATTAAGCCACATGTTACTGTTGTCTATGTCACGTGTTTTCTGCTACATTGTCGTACCTCCTCTGCCATCAGCGTCACCTTTTTCAGCAATAAGTGGCAGTCTAGCCGCTTGCACTCAAATAAATTTGGCCACATCATACTGTAACTGGTATGTAACGAAGCATACGTAGACCACGACATATGGTTATATACATTAGAGCTGAAAGGAAATAGGTAGGAGCAAACAGCCAACATATACACTACAAAAACTCTAAGGTTGTTTCAACCCAAGTGGGGTTATTTTATTTGCAGTTCTGCAGGCTGGTTCCTCTGTCCCAGAGCCATGGAGCTATAGTTAGTCAATATTCATTCACTATTGGTTAGCCAAGGAACTGGATAGGAACTTGGGGGGTGGGGCGGATGCTATTCATTTGTTATTGCAGACAAAGTAATATTATTCATTCACTAATATTCAGCCAAGGGCATGCTATTCATTTGTTATTGCAGACATGTAGCAGGCCGTAATTAACATTCATATAGCTACTTTACTCCAGGTGTGTATGCTATGCATGGGATGTAAATTGTCACATTCTGCCAACGAATAGACGACAGTGGAGTTTCGAATATGCTCAACTGCAACTGAAGGAACCCCACCAAGGGTTAAATCAACTGTTGTTTTTTTAGAGTGATAGAGCAGCTGAGTATGTTACAAAGGCCAAACTAACGAGCACATGCAATTAAGAGTGAGACTGCATGTCTGAGGCAGTCTTGAAAGCCTGGGACACTCCCATTTACATGTATGTAAGTAAGCATTTGTAGATGATGTAACTTTTTCGACCGCTTTCATAGTAACTGGCACATGGCTTACAGTTTTCCCATATTTAGGTGTGTATGTACATGTGTATATGGCCACATACTGTAACTACTGTGTAATGGCCTATGCCTTAACATAGTAGTTACAGTATGTGGCTTAGTTCGAATCACTCACTCTTGCCCCAGGGCCACAATACTTGCATTTCACAAGTAATGTTAGAAAGAGACAAAATGGATCTCTTTATATATATACCTGCACTGTGCATGCCCATATAAGGTAACAGTGCAGTTTACATAATACTATGCTATTGTTTGAGAGGACAGAGCTGAACTGTTTTGCCAATACCATAAGGACTGGTAAATCACGTTGCTTTCATTGAATTTGTAGATGAAGTCAGAGACCATATAATATAATTCTGGTGTCTCCCTCCAGCTCCACCCTGGAGTCAGGCTACAGTGGAGGAGGTGTGCTGATGCTCCAGTGGGGATGATGGCCAGAGCACAAGCCATAGTAGTGGGGGAGAAGGTGTATATGGGAGGAGGGTTCACCCCTGACAGAGGTGATGCACACAAGGTAATCCAGTACAACAGGAGAGGAGACACATGGAGCACCCTACCTCGCTGCCCTGTGGGGGGATTTGGTATGGCACACTTCAAGGGCAGGATTATCACTGTGGGTGGTGTGGACCTGCAGAACACAATCAGCAATACAGTTTTTGCAACAATGGAGGTGTCTCAGCAGTGGGAGGAGTTTGTATCTCCTATGCCGACTCCTAGATGTTACCTATCAGTAGCCACAACATCAGTAGCCATTGTTGCAGCTGGGGGTAATACCAGAACTACTAGTGCAGCCCTTTCCTCAGCTGTTGAGGTGTACAGCAGTGATACCTCTCAGTGGCACACTGCGGACCCCCTGCCCATACCATGTACAGCAATGTCATCAGTCATCATCAATGATACCTGGTACCTGCTGGGTGGTCAAGATCAAAGTATTAGTGCTATCAAGAAACTGTTGGTGTGCCCCTATTCAGTCTCTGGGTCGATAAAGCAGTCTCTCGGTCTGCCAGTGGGTCAGTCTGGAACCGCCTCCTACCCACTCCACTCTACCAGTCCGCTGCAGCATGTCTGAGTGGGTCCCTCATGGCTGTAGGAGGGTGGAATGATGACAACACCAAATCCTCTGCTGTCTATGGCTTCATCAACAACTCATGGGTGAGGCTCAGTAATGGAGACCTACTCTCTCCTCTGTCACATTGTGGCACTGCACAGCTCTCACCACTAGAGGTGATTGTCATCGGAGGAATGGATGAGCAAAACCAACGATCTAAGACTGTGCTTATTGGAACACTGCACTTGTAATAATTTTGTGTACATTGTTTTTCTAACTGGACAGATAATTTGGTTAGTTATTGTGTGGTTTAATAATTATTGTACAATTACTTGTATAATTATACTTGTTGCTAGAATATACGTATTTGAAATACACAATTGTAATTAATAGCAACAAAATCAATTGTACATACAACAACATTATGTCACACTGAAAATAAATAATGATGACAACATAAGAGCTAACCATACAGAACACATACACACTGTTCAGTCTATGATCGATGACATCACACACAGACATCAGATTAAGGAACTAGTCTGATGAGCCTTCAGAGTCTTGGTCAGCTAAACTCTGATGATGACTGGAGGTTGGGGGAGGATGGCTAGAGTTGTCCTCTAACTCTTCCCAGTTCTCAGTAGGCTGGATATGGAACTCACTGCCACTCTGTTCTCGCTCATTGAAGAAGTCCCACAATCTGAGGTGTATGTGTGTAAGTGTGTGTGTGTGAGTGTGTGTGTGTGTGTGTATGTGTGTGTACATGTATGTGTGCAAGTGATGAGTGTGTGTGTGTGGGGGTGTGTGTTTGAGTGTGTGTTTGAGTGTGTGTGTGGGGGGGTGTGTGTTTGAGTGTGTGTTTGAGTGTGTGTGTGTGTGTGTGTGCAAGTGAAAGCTGCAAAACACCAAGTATAAATCTTCAGAATTCACACATACAAGGAGCCTTGGATGATTTTGCTCTCTCCTTCAGCATTGGTTCCCACTCTCTTAGTTATCACAGCCTCAGTACCATCAGGATATGATCTGAGAGAGAGAGAGAGAGAGAGAGAGAGAGACCATCACAACTTGAGAACACTATACCTGGTAGGCTAAATGCATGTACACCTACCATGTCTATAGAAACAGTGGTTTCCAAAGGGACATGCTCCTTTTCCCATGTCAAAGTACTTGCAGTATTTTTTGCAATGTTGTTTTGGTATGAAAAATAAGAAACATTTTAGTTTTAGTTTAATTACCATTTTTGATTCTCTAAAACTTTTAGTTTTAGTTATTATTAGGTATGAAAAATAAGGAACATTTTTAGTTTTAGTTTAATTACCAATATTGATTCTTTAAAACTTTTAGTTTTAGTTATTGTGGAAAAATAAGGAATATTTTGGTTTTTAGACCAATATTTAAATTTAAGACTCTAGTTTCAGTTATTTTTGAGAGTTACGGTATAAAATGACCACAATGTAAAAGAGCTCAACAAAAACAACTGGGCAAAAAACAAACACAACACAACCAAAAATTACTCGGAATGATGCACAGTAAATATTACTTTTAGTTTTAATTAGCATGGTCATACTGTACTTTTGTTTTAGTTTTGGTTTAATTAATAATTTTGAACTCTCTGTGGCCCTAGTTTTAGTTTTAATTACCAAAATTCAAATCCATTGAAAAAGGGTGAATTTGGTTTTAGTTTTAGTTAACTAAAACAACATTGATTTTTTGCTTGCGAAACAAAGGGTTATTAATTAAGGGTTAATTAATTATTTACTACTCCCACATGATTGACATTGCTCAGAGTACCTGAGGTTGGACTTGTAGTCTTCTACCAGTTTCAGTTTCAGAGTGGAGTCATCCATCCACACCTCACTCTGTGAGGACAAGAATGAACTATGAATATATGAATATACTGAGTGAGAAAAAGGAGGAGAGAGAGAGAGGGAGGGAAGGAGAAAGAGAGAGAGACAGAGAGAGAGAGAGAGAGAGGGGGAGGAGGGAGGGAGGGAGAGAGAGAAAGAGAGGGAGAAAAAGAGAGGGAGGGAGAGAGAGAGAGAGAGAGAGAGAGTGATGGGATAAACTTACAGTGATGACAAAATAGGAGACAGTACGACACAGTGGACATGCCCTGTACATGTGAAGAGAACAGCAAGATACTATAGCAACCACACACACACATACACATACACACACACACACACACACACTTACACACTCACAGTCACACACACACACACACACACACACACACATACACACACACACACACACCTGATAGTCTTCTTAGCTGTATGGGTGGAGCTTCTCCACTTCCTGATACAGTTGAGACAGAAGCAATGATCGCAGTCGGCTAGAGAGAGGTGGACCATTTCAATCTCAGAGCTAGTGCCAACAAGCAACTGTACAGGTTCAACTTCATAGTACCACACATTCCATCTATGTCTTACAGAGAATTCCAAATCTCCTCTCACTCCTCTGAGGCTTGGTCTTCACCACCTCCATACACACTCCACACATCTTCCCCTCACTCCTAGAAAGAGCCAATGTACAACAGTTTGCACACACCACTGCTAGTCTGCTAGTACAGCCACACATGTACACAGCAATTGAAACTACACGTTACAGCTGTAGTTAACCCTTTCCCTATTGTTATGGGGATCACACTGTACATGCAACATTGGACAGGAAAGGGTTAAATACTCACTGTACAGTTAAGTCAACTGATATCTGTTGCTATTTAGAGTTGAGGTTGCATTCAGTGACCTACCCTTGCTCAAGAAATGCTCTCTCCATTTTCATTTCGTGCATTCGTAAACACTGTCTCTTGTGCTCTGGAAGAAAATGTGTGTGGGAGTGTGTGTTTGTGTGTGTATGAATATGTGTGTGTGCATGAGTATGTGTGTGTGTGTGTGTGTGTGTGTGTGTGTGTGTGTGTGTGCATGAGTATGTGTGTATGTGTGGGTGTGTGTGTGTGTGTATGTGTACCTTTCTGTTGCTCTGGATCGAAAGGATTCAAGCATTGTCGACTACACATATCACACTCATCTCCATGGAGATATTCACAGCTGTGAAATAATACACATGTACATGCAGATGTATGTACATGTATAAACATGAGCATGAATAGAGTGTAGACTTGCTACATTGTAAACAGTCACAAATAACCAGAAAGGAGATTACTACTGACCTCTCTCCAAAGGGACAGATTCCCTTCTCTGCAAATGGACACAGCTGGAATGGGGTCAATGGAACAAGGGTCATTTTGAGTCCCTTGTGATCAGTGAGGAGAATGGATGAACAGTGTTCCACTCACCGGACTGGCTGCCTCTTCTGGAGTGATGACATCAAGAAACTCGGTGCCACTGCTAGCGACATCACTGTAGGAGAAACACATGTACTGCATTGGGTCCACCTCCTGGAGAGAAAGAGAGAAACAGAAAAGTTTGTTGGAGCACACATCCCCAACTTCTGTAATGGTTTTATCCGAAGCCATGACAGAAGTTGGGGGTGTGGCCTGGGTACTCACCTCTTCCTCCTCCTCCTCACACGGCGGCTGCTCGTTGTAGACACTGTGGAACTTCTTACCCTGTCAGAAAATATAGCAAGTGGATCTCGGAATGAGACTAGATACTATCACGAGTTCATCGGAGCCGATGAGGGAGCATGTAACTCCGTATGTACATAATATAGATGGCGAAATTCAAACATGGCCACCGTATTCTAAATATAGCAGATTCAGAACTGTACGCATACAACGCAATGCAACGTTTTATTGTATACCACCAGGATACGAGAAGATACTACACTTTATGCCATATATGGTAGTTACTAAAAGCAACATCCAGCCGCCTTGTTTGAATTTCACCGTCTATAGTAGTTACATGCTCCCTTGCCAGCTCTACTGGCTGAGTGAGCTCCTGATAGTAGTGACTGGAATGGGAACGTGACATGAGGCTAGCAACTGGAATGGGACCCTACTAACTGGAATAAAATCTCAACATGAGGCTAGTACAGTGTGTATGACAGCATATGTGATTACATGTACATGTGTCAATTCACCCTGTTGTGACTTCATCATTAGTGTCCGATACACTGCCAATTTGTTCTCATGAATCTTATTAGGGCAAGGGGAGAGCCGGGGTGATGGCAATACTGGACAACCCTCAACTTAATACTGTGACCAGAAGCTGGGGGTGGAGCCCCATGACATGTACATACACAGCATGTACTGTACATATGAAGTATACAGATGACAAAGTTGTTGTGATTCTATTATGATGATGTCATAGTATAATTACAGCTTACAGGGACAAACTCTGAGACACCCAATAATAATTATCACACACAGGCCTGGTCTACCTCACAGTCTCCGCCTTCTGTCCTTGTTCCTTCAGTCTCACGTGATCGTACCGACAGCTGAACCCATAAGAGCATGCCCCCCTCAGGTAGTAGTGACAGACCTGTAAAAGCAAGTGACAAGACAGCTGGCAACACAAGAGCTTCCTCTACCAACGAGTGATGCTGACACTAACCAGTCACATGGGAACCATGTGGCAAGTACCCATACTAACAATGCTTCACGAGCTCTGCTAACAATGCTCTGTACATACAGTACATGTAGAGTGTACTTGTTTATCCTACAGTTGTAAGTGATTGGTATATGTAAGTGTGAACAGCTAGCCGCCTGGCCATTTACATGTACATGTGTACAAAAATGAGGGTTAACCTATTCCAGTTTACAGTACATACATGTACATGTATTGCCACAGCATCTGGCCATACCCTAAGCCCTCCCCCCTTGCACTCGAGGATAACCACACGTCATTATATGTTGGCTAGACATGATTCTGAGGCACTATGACACACTCATTGTGAGGATTACATGTACAGGAATATCAATTCACCCCTAGCTTCCTGTTGTGACTTAAGGTCCTGTACATTAATTATACTGACAATTGGTTCTCATGAATCTCATTTAGGGGTTAGGGCAAGGGGAGAGCCGGGGTGATGGCAATACTGGACAACCCTCAACTTAATACTGTGACCAGAAGCCCTGTGACATGTACATACACAGCAATGGACACTTGTACACACACACACACACACACACACACACACACACACACACACACACACACACACACATACACACACATACACACACATACACACACACACTCACACACACACACACACACACACACACCTGTCCTGTTCTGTTGCATTGCTACTGGTATCAGTCATGCTACCCCTAGCTGTACAGGAGGACAAAGTTCAGACTGTCAGTGTTTCTCACATCACAATCCTGGCCTGCATCTGTGCACTGCTAGGTCACCACGGCTGTAGAACCACCTGCTGCAGGATGGGCACTGAGCAGCTCCCTGCTACTCACTGATTGGCTTCAGCCTCACAGCAGTACACTTAGGCCTCTTCATGTCACTCTCCCTCCTGAACTTCTCTGAGCACTGCTGGCACCAGCGACTGTGCCTCTGTGGGATCAGGAACCTGGTCCCCGCCCTTTCCTTCTTTAGCGGAAGTTCTGATCGCCAACTAGCCCCACCCTCGTAAAATGTTAGGATATCAAGTGCAGATCCGATCGAGCAGCCCCACCCCTTTTAACGAAGATGGCTTCACCAAGCAGACTCTCTGGCTCGCTACAGCGCTATCGTCTCGACGGCGTCCGTGACACTGGCATCACGGTGGGCGATGGAGCCTACGCTACCGTCCTGCAGTACGATTTCCGTGGACTCAAGTGCGTCGGAAAGATCCACCGCCTGCTCTACGAACACGCCTCCCCCGCTCAAAGGGCCGACATGCTACGGAGGTTCGGGGAGGAATGCGAGCTGCTCGGCCGACTCCACCACCCCAACATCGTGCAGTTCCTCGGTGTTCACGAGGAGACGTGGTCTGAGCTGCCTGTGCTTGTGATGGAGTACCTGTCCACCAATCTCTCCGGCTATCTGGACAGGCACGGTGTCCTCCCCGTCGAAATCGGCTACGGTATTCTACGCGACGTTGCCCTCGGCCTGCGCTACCTACACGAGTACTCGCCGCCCATCGTTCATCGCGACTTTTCCGCCAATAACGTCCTCCTGACGGCTAGTCTATCAGCCAAAATCTCTGACCTTGGTGTGGCTAAAATCCTCAACATCACGCCCTCCCAGATGACCCAGCAAATGTCGACAAAAGCTCCTGGAACCCCTTGCTACATGCCACCAGAGGCACTGATAGCTCGACCAAGCTACACCAGAAAGATTGATAGCTATTCGTTTAATGATCCTCCATGTGCTGTGTGGGGAGTGGCCGTTTCCCACTGATGCCTTCAGGTGTGATCCACGAAATCCAGACGTATTTATTCCAGTAACTGAAGTTGATCGAAGGGCAGAATTTCTGCACAAAGTTGGTAGAGATCACCCACTGTCAGGGCTTGTTCGTCAGTGCCTCAGCAATGCCCCAAACCAAAGACCAGAGTCTGCAGACATCCTCCAGCACATCAACACTGCTTTATCCCGAGTACCTGCTCCAGCTGAGACTGTGTTCCAGCAGCTAGAGGGCATCAGGAGTGAGAACCAGAGGCTAGTAACAGAGAATCAGAGACTGGAAAATGAGGTAACTCTATTAAATAATATTGTCAGAAGCAATGTAGTAAAATTATGTCACTTCATATCTGCTTCAGAACCAGAGACTGGGTAATGAAAACCAAAGCATTACAACTGAAGTCCAGGGCCTCAGGACCAAAGTCCAGAGTCTCAATTGTGAGATTGTGACTCTTAGGGAACATTCCCAAACACAACCACCCAGCTCTGGTGCTGCAGCAAATCTACCGACTACACTTGAAGTTGAGAAGCTGTCGGTACGTGACCTTCCGATTAAGAAATTACATTGTTGAGCGAAATTAGCCATAATTATACATTTTTGTTATGCATTTTCTGATTCAGATCCAGAAATTGGGAAATGAGAACCAAAACATTACGACTGAAGTCCAGGCCCTCAGGAGAGAAAACCAGACTCTCAGGGAACATTCCCAAACACAGCCATCCAGCTCTGGTGCTGCAGTAAACCAGCCACTGACACGTGAAGTTGAGAGGCTGTCGGTACGTGACCTTGGCCCACCAGTGAGAGCAGCAACAAACAGCACTGAGTCTCAAGTGAGTTTGGGTACCATAGACTTACCTATTTTGTAGAAAGTCATACTCTATGCGATCTCTTGACCTTTGTGAGAGAGCACCTAGCTATTTACCTTTAACCCTTAAAATTTGTAGGGCTAAGACACTCCCATAATATACAAGTATATCTTGTCTCAAGCAAGCGCATTTGAGATTCAGTTTGTTTTTAATAATGCAACTTACTAATTTTCATAACTAACTGATATGCCACACATTCTTACAGTTTGTATCACAAAATAATTGAGACTCTACTGTTCTCACATTGTGCATGTGCATGCATTATATCAGTGGATGAATTACGTTACTTTTGTCTGCAACAACAAATAAAAAGCATGGGATCTGAGTTTCAGTCCGCCCCCTTAGCTGAATGAATTGTTACATCACAATAGCAATAACTAGCATACCCCCCCCTCCAAGTTCCTGTCCATGCCAGTCCCTTGGCTGACCAATATTATAGTTAATGAATATTCACTAAGTAGAGTTGCCTGGCTCTTAGACAGAGGAACCAGCCTGCAGAACTGCAAATGGCACTTTGGTCGAAACAACCCTATAGTATAATTATACAAAAAGAAATTGGGTCTCTTTAACTGAATTGCACATGCATGTACATGTATGTTACAATGCTGTTGTTTAAAAGGCCAGAGCAGATCTGTTTCGGCCCATGCCACAGGGACTGGCTTATCACTTCATCTTGCATTGCAGGCAATGGCAGAGACCACAATTATATTATTGTGGTATCTTTCATCAATCTCTCCCTCCAGCTCCACGCTAGAGTCAGACTACAGTGGAGGAGGTGTGCTGATGTCCCGTTGGAGATGAGCAGAGCGAAAGCCATAGTAGTGGGGGAGAAGGTGTATGTGGGAGGAGGGTACACCTCCGAGAGAAGTGATAGATACAAGTTCTTTCAGTACAACTGGAGAGGAGACACATGGAGCACCCTACCTCGCTGCCCTGTTGAGTGTTTTGGTATGGCATACTTCATGGGAAGGATTATCACAGTGGGTGGTGTCACCACTGGTGTGGACCTGCAGATCTCTCCCACCGACAAGGTCCATTCGCTGAGGGAGGACTCCCAGCAATGGGAGGAGTTCCTCACCCCTTTACCCACTGTTAGGTGGGCCCTATCGGCAGCCACCACTTCAGCAGCCGTTATTGCAGCTGGAGGTTATACCGGTAGTCACGCTAATGCTATATCCTCAGCTGTTGAGGTGTACAGCAGTGATACCTCTCAGTGGCACACGGCTGACCCCCTGCCCAAACCATGTGCATGGATGTCATCGGTCACCATCAATGATATCTGCTACCTACTGGGCGGTAAAGATCAAAATGATCAAGCTGTGAAGACCTGTTGGTATGCCTCTCTTCACTCTCTTGTCCATAAAGCAGTTTCTCATTCTGACAGTAGTTCAGTCTGGAGCTGTGTCTCATCCACTCCACTCAAATGGTCCACTGCAGCTTGTCTGAGTGGGTCCCTCGTGATTGTGGGAGGGATAAGTTCTCTTTCCATCAGATCTTCTGCTGTCTACGGTTTCCTTAACAACTCATGGGCGAGGCTCAGAAATGGAGACCTACTCTCTCCTCAAGCACCATGTGCCACTGCACAGCTCTCACCTGTAGAGGTGATTGTCATCGGAGGATGGGATGAGGAAGGCGAGGAATTTAAGACTGTGTCTATAGGAACACTGCACTGGTAGTATAATATAATATTGTGTTGCACATACACTGATACAGGACTTGCATGCATGGCTATATAGATTGGTGTGCCTTTGATTTGTATTTGCACTCATTCCACTACTTGTATTACAACTTAGTTATGCTTAGTATTCTATCACTCTCATGCACTCTCTTATTTGGTTTTATACCCCCTGGATGGTGCCTGGTTAGCTCTATAGGCTTAGGTCACTTCACACCCTTGAGTTTGTACCCTCATGTTTTACCCTCTCTTCCTTGTAGTTGTGTAGTTTCTCCATTGGGTTACTGCAAGTGGTCTGATGCTCAGACAGGTCAGTAGGATATTAGGAGCCACTGCTTTTGGAGATGTAATATTCTCATTTGTTGTACCTTTAAATTTGATATTTAGGGCAGTATAACGGGTACGGCTTCTGTGATACTGGTACATGCTGCACTCTCACGCCTCGCACCCTCACTTTGTGCCCACTTTGGATGCAAAGAAAATGAAGTTTCATAGAGTAATTCTTACCATTTCAATTACATAAAAAATTCTCAGAAAAGTTATAACTATAATGCATCCATGGCAATCCACATGCAAGTATCATGCATGCAGAACTCAGCTTCTGTGTGTGCTTGTCATAGAGACCTATAATATTGTAATAGTGTATTTGTAACTACCCATGTAACAATCACACTTATCAGCAATGATTATATGGCTGAGTAGATCAGACCCTCAGGGGAAAGTCATGCAAATGTACCGTTAGCTGTATGTAGTGTTTCAGGGCATGGCTAAGAATCCCCCCCCCCCCCCCCCCCCCCCCCTCGCAATGTATAATAGTTCCTTCCACATTTTCGCAATGGATAATTAATTGGTGTCAGAATTGTGGCTCTTTTACAGGGCTTCCTTGAAGTTCCTTCGTGTACATCCTCGTGTTCACCGTTCACTACATGCTGATGATGGTGAAGAGGGTGCGTGCTGGTACATAGAGCAGGAGCTCTGGAGGTAGCCAACACCATCAAGATACTTGTGTGCCATCTGGCGGGGCCACCACATTCATGCAACGTAACATATTATTCTGTGGTGGTCTACTGGCTATTCTTTGTGTGCCACTTCACTTCAACAATAAGCTTGTAGACTGACAATTTTGTTGATTCAACGCAAGTAACTATGTGTCATAATGTGAATCCTATATCACTGCCTTTCAGACATAAACTATTAATTTTGTGAAATGCACTCAAACATCTATCATGTGCTTTTCTGTATGGTTTCAATTAGGCTCATCCAATATCCAGTAACTCAGGTATTCTAATACACTGTAGTGCATGTAACAATAGAAGCCGTACCTACTTAGTGCACTGCTACAGCTCAACTGTTTATACATTCCAGCAAGGAAATAGCGTTGATACACAGACAACAAGAGGAATGATTTCATTTTGATATGAAATGTGTCGTATTACAAATTTTGGGGTTGTATCAACTTTTGGAAAACTACAGTATTGGGCCGGAGGGGGTAGCTACCCGTCCTCAGACGTGAGCCTCAGCTGTACTACTGCAAGATGGCTGCGCCAGCAAGTAGACTCTCTGGCTCACTACAGCGCTTTCGTCTCGACGGCGTCCGTGACACTGGCATCACGGTGGGCGATGGAGCCTACGCTACCGTCCTACAGTACGATTTCCGTGGACTGAAGTGCGTCGGAAAGAAGATCCACAGCCTGCTCTACGAACACGCCTCCCCCGCTCAAAGAGCCGACATGCTGCAAAGGTTCGGGGAGGAATGCGAGCTACTCGGCCGACTCCACCACCCCAACATCGTGCAGTTCCTCGGTGTCCACAAAGAGATGGGGTCTGAACTGCCCGTGCTTGTGATGGAGTACCTGCCCACCAATCTCTCCGGCTATCTGGACAGGCACGCCGTTCTCTCTAACGAGATCGGCTACGGTATTCTACGCGACGTTGCCCTCGGCCTGCGCTACCTACACGAGTACTCGCCGCCCATCATTCATCGCGACTTGTCCGCCAACAACGTCCTCCTGACCGCTACTCTTTCGGCCAAAATCTCTGACCTCGGTGTGGCTAAAATCCTCAACATCACACCCTCCCAGATGACCCAGCAAATGTCGACCAAAGCTCCTGGAACCCCTTGCTACATGCCACCAGAGGCACTGGTAGCTCGACCAAGTTACACCAGAAAGATTGACAGCTACTCATTCGGTGTAATGATCCTCCATGTGCTGTGCGGAGAGTGGCCATTGCCAACTGACCCCTTCCAACATGATCCACAGAACCCAGATACATTTGTTCCTGTAACTGAGGTGGATCGAAGGGCACGTTTCTTAAAGCAAATTGGCAGAGATCACCCACTGTCAGGGCTTGTTCTTCAATGCCTCAGCAATGCCCCAAATCGAAGACCAGAATCTGCAGACATCCTCCAGCAAATCAACACTGCTCTATCTAAAGTACCTGCTCCAGCTGAGACTGTGTTTCAGCAGCTAGAGGGCCTCAGGAGAGAGAATCAGAAGCTAGGAACTGAACTTTAGAGGAAAGGAATTGGAATTCAGAGGCTTGAGAATGAAGTTAGCTGTAGGCATTTTGTCATGTCACATTTTCTGCTTCAGAACCAGAGACTGAGTCATGAAAACCAAGGCATTGCGACCAAAGTCCAGTACCTTAAAAGTGACAACCAGAAGCAAGGAAGTGAAATTCAGAGGCTGGAAAATGAGGTACCTATAGTATATGAAACATGTTGTCAAAGACATCATTGTTATAAGATTACAGATGTGGGTGTGTCTGCATCCATTACGGAGGGTCAGTGGAAGTCAGCTGTTCCCAAGTCAAAAGCTGTAGTGCATCACTCAATAGAGCAATTTGGAGGCATATGATAGCGCCACCTACAGGAATATGCACTAGTTAGTTAAGCTGGAGAGAGATTGTTCAGTTCACCACCATTGTGAATGTATAATTATATAGAGTGTTCTGAACAAGAAATAATGGGACAAACCGCAATGTAATTTTAATAATATATACTGTTAAAAATAAGTTAACTGGTTAATGTCCATTGTTGCAAATTCACTTCAAGTGGCTTCGTTAACATCAATCATTTTTTGTGTGTATACATGTACAGTGGAGATAGTTTTATGGCTAATGCCAGATTAGGGAGGTGGGTGGGGGGAACAGACATGGCGGCAGGAGTTGACCAGGTGCAGAAAATGACCTGGAAAGAAGGTGTAGTCAATTCATTTTGTCCTTTTTCACCCATTCTTGTCAGGTAGTTGGTCAAAACAGCCTCGGCAGGCCTCTATTGACATTTGGCCCTAGCTAGTTTCAGCCAGTTTCAGTGCACAAGTCGTGCTGTAGTAGGTGCTATTGTCATGTTGTAATATCATGTGAGAGTTGTATGAGGTGGCACAAGTTTCATGACTGATTTACAGGAAGGTAGCCTAAAGTACTCCCTTAGCTGTGTTTACCCCAGCCACTACAGTCTGCCCTTCATGGTGAAAGTGGTGATGAAAATGGGCATATCTATCTGGCAAAATTACCCTCTTGTTGTCATTGTTGCCATACCTGAGTTCGGTGGCATTATTAGCACTGCACTGCAAGAAGGCATTGTTATCTTGACGATGTTTTTTGTCATTCCTATTGCCGACATG
>CAWUPZ010000038.1:0-11316 GCA_963924555.1 Crambe crambe
TGTATGTACCTTTGAAATTTTTTGCAAACTAGTTGAGTGAAATTTGGAATTACATGTAAACTTAAGTGATAACGATTTCTCACTTGTATTCTAATTATGCCTTCTTGAATGTTTATTTTGTATGATGACAGACACCATTACAAGTGCTGAAGAGTGGCTTTTCCTGGGACCAATATTACATGAGAAAATCCAGAAAGGGTAATGTCATAAATGCATGGACACATAAGAGTGTACCAATAAAATCAGTAAAATGTGTAGCGCTGCTAAATGTTTATTAAAATATACGTAGATAAATAGATTAGAAGTTACTGCAGAGTGTGCATAAAGCAAATATGTTACTCGGGAAAAAAGTTTCTGTGAGACTTCGTTTCAAGTAGGGATGGATCTAAAAAAAGTAGAGAAACAAGCCATGGATGAAAGAACGCAAGAAGAGTACCCTATACTACTAGTACATCTGCAAAAATACACGGCAGATGTAAGGTAGTTTTGCGTTCTTTCATCTCTGCTTTGTTTCTCTCCTTTTTTAGGTCCATTCCTACTTGAATTGAAGTTTCAGAAACTTTTTTCCTTATATATAGTTTGTTCTTTTTTCAGGGGTTTCTAAACCAACCTCTAATTAGAAGACGAATGCGTTATTGTGCTGGAGACGAATGCGTTGAAAACGCGCGTTCGAACTTCAGCCACACACACCACACACAGCTAGCTACCAGCGACTTCCAAACCGACCTAAGGTCGAAATGATTGCTACTCACAAGTCCTCACCTCCGAAAACGGGCTGTGTCACGCTCTCGTCCGAGTGTACGCTACATCCACAATTGATATATACACAATAGCGTTCTCTGCTGGATTAAACGGTCTTCAAGTAGACCAAGTTGATAGAGAAAACAATAAACAAGCTTCTACTTACACATAGTTAGTTCCTAGCAAACTCGTTGCTGCCTCTACCGCACGCGTTCAGAAGTCCGGGTGTGGCCCAACCATACGTGCAACACCCACACAATTATTGCATAAATAACTAAGAAGTGTACGAAGGAGAACGCGAAGCATGTTGGCGACGGTTTCGAGTCCATAGCTCGCCAGTCGTAGCTCGCACAAAGCTGAAAACCAGCAGGAATAATCTACAGTAAAAGACTAACCGTTTGGTAAGTTTAATATTTTCACCAACCGTATAGTTTTTGAGTTATGCATCATGGAGAAGAAGAAAGAAGAAGAGAGAAGAAAGAAGATGAACAAAAGCGAAATTTTCATGTTTGCAGGGTTTTAGAGTAGATTTAGCTATATATAATTCTGTTAGCTTTTTCGCTCCTCTGCTTCGTTTTTCTGGGAGCTGCTCCTATACCTTATGTACAGGAGGCCATTTTGAACTTGTCCCATCCCGACTAAACGACTAACGACGTCACGCCCTCTCGTCAGACCGCGTGTTTTAAATTCTAATTTTGACGATGGAACGACCACGCTACCGCTACGTCGGCAACTCGTTAGTAATATTATCAATGCAAAACAATGCAAACAAAATAATGCAAGCAAAAGTGTAAAGTTCATGCTATGATTATAAGTAGAGTGTATGCGATGGTTCGTTGATGGTTCCATACACTGTAGTCCGTAGTCCTCCGTCAATCGCTGCGACGTTTCGCCCCTCAGGGCTTCTTCAGGTGGGGAGGTCCGCTGTCTTGCACTACCGGACTTCTTCGACTACCGTACTTCTTGATTTTCTAAACGCTCTTCTTATGTTCCATTGTCTGAGTGTCATGTGTATATCAGAAATGCACATATATGTGTGAATTTCTGGTTTATCCATGTAGTAGTACAGTAGATATGTTAAGGCCCAATTTGCAAACCAGTCCATTTTGAAGCTAGCCAGCTGGTTTTGAAGCCTGCTTCATAACGGGTGGGCCTGATTCATGACTGGTGAAAAATAATGGCCCAGTTTGAAACTGGATGGGTGACTTGCTTGGAAACCGGCTGGATCCACCTTGAAACCTGCAGGTGGGTAACCTGCAGGTGGGTACAGATGCTGTAGTAACTGGCCAACTTATTCACCGATTTCACAACTGGCTGGGTGAACACCAATACATGTATACTGGCCTGCTTCAAAACTGGCCATCCTCTTCACTAATCATTCAAGCAGTTGTCTACACTATATAGAAAGGACACCATGTTGTTTCCCGTGTTCTGTATGAGCAGATACCGTAATTCTGGAAATTTTCGCGGTTGTTAATAATTCGCGGTCGAAGGAAACCGCGAAAATTAAACACGTGAAAATTTAATTGCAACGAATTATTGTTTCTGCCTTCTTCGCTACAACCGCGTTCCTGTCCTTTTCGTTCCTTGTTTCTCGCTCATACTCCAAGTTTTCTCCTACAACTGCTTCACGTACACGTTGGTAGCCATGGTAACCGCGAACGCAACTACTCATTCTAAGCTCGATCTCTTCTCCATGCCAATAGTCCTCACATGAGAAAACTTCATTAAAATGGAGAGTGCACTCTCCATTTTAATGAAGTTTTCTCATGTGAGGACTTTGGCACTCTGACTTTGATTGACTGCGCACGCCTGGTTATTTTCGACGTTTCTTTTTTTCGCGGTCTCTTGAAACCGCGAATAATAGATTACAGCGAAAATTTAACGCGCGAAAATAAGTAAAGCGAAAATTTCTGAAATTACGGTACATGATATATAGCTACACGCAAATGAAAAAGCCTAACTTGTCAACAGCCAGCTTAGAAAGGCTAGCTTTGAAACCAGCCAGATGGCTTTGAAGCTGCTGGCTGGATGGTTTCAGAGCTGTCTAGAGGTTGAAAATCAGACCTTAACAGATATAAGCCAGAGTTGATTAGGTTTGGTCCAAAAGTTTAACCTCACAAACTATTTTTGTATGTGTATTAAGCAGATCACAAATGCTTTTGATGACTGACCAAGTCAAATGAGTGTAAGTCCACTTGGAGGCTACATGCCCAGCATCCCATAGTCTACTCAACCACCACTAAGTTGTATACAGTAGCACTAGAAAAAGGAACATCTACATAGGCTTTCTTTTCTTATACACATCATGCAGATTCAACAATGCCAGGAAGTGATATCATATTATTGCATGTGAAATAACATCACGTTATCACTGCCCCTGTTAACACGTGTGTTTGGCCCCATGCAAGAATCAGTGGAAAAACATGCATTCAGCACACTATAATGTTTTCTGTCTCATCTGCTGGGGGTGTTGAATACAATTCACCTCACTTACTTCCCCTCATTCCTTTTATTTTTGACATTGCTTCTCTTTGAGCAAAGCAACCTAGCTTATGCAGCAGAACATATAACGCAATTTGTTTTAATTTTGGTTGTGAAATTTTCACTTCCAAGTAATGCACTTGAAAAATATCTTGTGACATTTTCAGATGAAAGTATTTCATTCCGAAAATATTGGAGACAATTAATTTTCCATGTTGACTGTTGAAAATGCTGGCTTGCTTTTTTGAAAGAATTGTGTGCAAGAAGGCTTCAGCGAATTTGATGAGATACAAGTTGAACAGTATTGTTATGTGTTATTACAAGTACTAGGGAAAAAATTCTGTAAAACTTGATTTCAAGTAGGGATGGAGCTGAAAAAAGTAGGGAACGAACGCGTTTCGCGCTGGAAACGAACACTACAGTCGTGGAGACGAACGCGTTGAAAACGCGCGTTCGTACTTAAGCCACACACACACAGCAAGCTACCAGCGACTTCCAAACAGACCTTAGGTGGAGATGATTGCTAATCACGAGTACTCACCTCTGAAAACGGGTGGTATTTACACTCGCGTACTCACCTCTGAGTATTATGCTACATCCACACGTTACTTATACGCAATACCGTTCTCTGCTAGACTAAACGGTCTTCAAGTAGACCAAGTTGATAGAGAAAACGATAAACGAACTTCTACTTGCACACAGTTCTTAGCAAACTCGTTGCTGCCGGTGTAACCTCGTCTGCATGTAACGCACGCATTCAGTAGTCCAGGTGTGGCCTGACCATACGTGCCATGCCCACACAATTATTGCGTGAAAGCTAAGAAGCGTATGAATGAGAACTCGAAGCGTGTTTGAGACAGTTTAACTCACCAGTCGTAGCTCATACGAAGCTCAAAACAAGTAAGAATAATCTTCATTAGCAGAATGATCCTTTTCTATGCTTAATATTTGTACATACCATATAGTTTTTGAGTTAAGCTTGATGGAGAAGAAGAAGAAAGAAGAAAAGAAAGAAGATGAACAAAATTGAAATTTTCGTGCTTGGTTTTCTCGACTTTGCTAAAGGTTAGCAGAGTTTTTAGCGTAGATTTCGCAATAGAATAGCAAAGTGATTTAGTCTGTAAGCTTTTTCACTCCTCTGCTTTGTTTTTTGAGTTGCTCCTATACCTTGTGTACAGGCGGCAATTTTGAACCTGCCCAATCCCTAGCTAAGATGTATTACTGTACTTCTTGATAAAATTTTCGTTGTTTAGTTTTCCATTGAGTAAATCCTTCCGTGATAAATTTTGTGATTTCTCAGCCTGTCCAAGATATTTCAACACAAGTAAACAAATTATAGCACATTTTTAGTTGAGCATACTTACATGTATGTACATGTATATAAATACAGGACTATAAGGATGTAATTTCATTTTTCAATCTCTACATAAGATATTAACTTGGTAACGGACAATGATGAGCATAAAAGGATCAAGAATGTAGAACAATCGCTTGCATTAAATAATATTACATAACCAATAATAGCGTAACACTGTTTGACGTTCTATAGTACATGTATACAAATGAATAAAAATCTGATGGGAAAGAGGTCACAACACATAATCATAAGAACACTGAATACAAATAATTATCACACATTTTTAAATTTCATACTGTCCTTCATTTTGTCACCGGGTTTATGTGCAGATACGCTGTTGACCTAAACTGGTTTTGCCAGTGGCTGCGCTTTGTTGGCTATGAAGATGCACTTGATGTGCCAGCTGCACCGCCAGGACCTGTCACCAACTCGAAGCTGTTTGCTGGTAAGAGAATTACAACTTTATTTGTTTGGTCTTAATATTAATTTTTACATGGTTACGGTAGCCAAGCAAAGTATGTACACAAAACACTTTAGTGTTCAAGAACAATAACAAGGAATAATTTTTGTCTGTCCACTATTTGCAAAACCACACATATTAAAACAGCTCAGCTCCTGTACTTAAAGGTGCAAGAGAAGTCATGCCTAGCAATTAATGAGAAAACTTCATTATACGTTTATTAAATAACTTCCAAACACTTTTTCTTTTAGGGCATTCTGTATGTTTATTGTTTTATAAGGAGATGTGAGAGAAAAGTTAATGATGCTCCTAAGCTTTGTGGTCTATACTTTGGAAGGTTTTTGTACAATACATGTCTTGTCTGCATGTGTCTTTCTTATGGCAAAGCTCAAGTGCTTGTTCTAGCCAATGTAAGGAGCCTTTGCATTGCATGCTGGGAAAATTGATAGCATGCTTGAGTCCAGTCTATGCGGTTAGGCTCGGGTTCACAATTCTGCAAAGCTTCTCAGTATAGCATAGGCTCGCCTGGAGAATGGATCACTGCCATATCTGATTATCTTCCACATCAGCTGCATTGCTGAATACATGGCAACATGTTCAAGCTTCAGTCTTAAAATGCAGCTTGCTTAGTCTAGTATGAATTAAAAGCAGAGATCCATAGATAGAGCAATTGCCTGGAAGACTGGAATCACTGCATGGTGTAATGCCTAGTTCTGTAGGCTCAGGTCAGCTTGTGGCTTTTTCTAAAATCTGACTATGCACATATAGAGTGTTCTTACTCATGTGTCTCAAGTAAGTCTTTTACAGGTTCAGAATTGCTGTGTTATGATGCACAATGTGGCACAATAGTCATTTAGTAGCAAAGAAGATTGGTATAAAGAAAGATTTGTGGCTGCAGAACACTTCTGAATTATGAAAACAAAAAATCAACAAGCATACATGTACACACCGTACAGTAGAAACTGGTTTATCTAGACATCGAAGCTATGGGCACCTCATTGCACTGTACATCAATTACAGTGTACTTGCTCCCTGTGGAACCATACTCATACACGTGAAATTATTGAGAGAGTCCACTTTCTTGTTACCATGCAGACGGTGAACGTTTGCATCGTGTTTGAGTGTTAGCCACAAGCATGCAGTATTGACCTTGGAAAAAGTTAAATATCATTGTAATGCTTAAAAGTGGGAAATCTCAGATGTGTCTCGACAATTGCAAAAGCACCGAAATCTACCATTGCCGATCTATGGAAATGGCTTGGACAGCTGTTGAGCCGTGTTATAACAAGTAAATCACTCACAATCAACCGTCATAGCACCCAGTGCCATTGACCACGCACTCTGGAGTGGGGTTGTTTGACCGACCTCGTCTATTGATCCATTGCCGTACAAAATTTCTTTCCTCCTATTCCAAACCGACATTAAAAAATCTCCTACTTTATTATACCATGAACTACATTCATCGTTTACTAGCATACCTTGTTTTTCACCTAAACAAAACACAGCTTTATCGAAAATGCTGCTGTGAATAAAAGCTTCAAATGCTTCGGAAGTAAGAACTTGCTTCATATAGTCCAAAAAATTTTGTCTCTGGGAATCGTATGATGCACACTCAAAAAGAACATGCTCAACAGACTCCTTACAAGCCCCACAATTAGGACATTCCTGAGACCCATCCCTCTTAGCATGCCTACCCAATTCCTCAAAAAGCCCATGGGTACCCGAACGGAACTTAAAAAACAGTCTAGAAGGGGGTCCCTTTACATACCTTAAATACTCCTCCAACCCAACCCCACGCTTCAATTCCTTATAAACACGCAATTTGGATTTATGACGCAAAGCCATCTCAAATTCCTCACACTCTCCTGTCAAGGGCTTCTTTGATTAGTTTTCTCTCCAAAATTTTGTCCTGAACGTCCAATTCTTTTCTCAAAGAATTAGCATGGGCAAGCCAACATTTTCTGGGGCGACCTTTACTCTTCACTTTGTCCCACTCATTTGCTAACAATTTAAATGGCAGCCTTTCATCATTCATATGTTTAATTTTATAATGCCACTTTAGTTTACGAAAATCTCTCCTATATTTTAACGCTTCCAAACCCAAATCTGCAAGCACAGGCTCATCACAAGTTGTTATGGAACACCCCAAAATATACTTGCAGGCACGTAACTGTATGGATTCTAAAGCTTTAGCCTGGCATTTGTTTGCGTTCCACACCTCACAGCCATATTCCAAACTAGGTCGCAACACAGCCATAAGAATGTGTCTACGGGTTGTTAAATCCAAGGAAAAATTATGCAAAACTCGATAGAGACCACCTAGTTTCTGCCTATTATGCACTATTAAGGATTTAATATGCTTATCCCAAGACCCATCACTACTAAACTCAACTCCAAGGTAACAATAGGAATCTAAAATAGGAAGGCTTTCATCACCCCAAACCCATTTGCCAGAACCTCTTCCTGTTTTTGAAAATATTACAATGGCACATTTTTTTACATTGGCTTCAAATCGCCAACGTTTGCTATAATTATATACAATATCTATCAAACTTTGTAATGCTCTTCCGGTCTCAGCTATTCCTACAAAATCATCGGCAAACAAAAGACCAGACAATTTATTTTTGAAAAATTTAACACCTAACTCTGGGCATTTCTCAATCTCATTCAACAGGCCATTGATATAAATCAAAAACAGTGTGGGCGACAATGTGCAACCCTGGGCAACCCCTTGATTAATTGAAAAAAATTCAGAAGACTTGCCTTCCAAAAAGACACAGCTTCTATTATTTGCATATAAAGACCTAACCACCCTCCACAACTTACCTTTGATACCCATTTCCCACATTTTGTACCACAACCCATCCCTCCATACTGTGTCATAGGCTTTCTTAACGTCAAGAAAAAAAGCAAAAGTGGATTTACCCTCTCTAATGCGGCCCTGAATTAATTCACTAAGGGAAAAAATATTATCGATGCAAGACCTTCCCATTCTAAAACCTCCCTGTCCTTCATGCAACAGATGGTTTAATTCTAAATGCTTTAGCAGACGATTGTTGATCACCCTACTATACAACTTACCTACTACATTCAAAAGGGTTATACCTCTATAATTACCAGGGTCCTCCCTATCCCCTTTCTTAAACAGGCTAACTATTAGGCCTTCCCTCCAATAACTGGGTGCGTACTCACGGTCCCAAACTAAATTAAATAGTGCTAACAACATTTCACACATAGGCTCACCTCCATATTTAATCAGCTCACCGACAATACCGTCAGATCCAGCAGATTTGTTATTTTTAATAGCCTTGACTACATGACTCACCTCAGCCAAAGTTATCGGTTGATCCAGCACTCCATTGGACTGTGGATCCCGAAAAGACATTGCTTCGAAATCTTTAACTGAATTAGATACTTCCTCCTTCCATGAATCATCAAAGGATTTCACATCTAGTTCAGTCCCCAATTTCCTATAGTGTGATTTTAGAATTTTGACCTTACCTGCATGACTAGAGACACTATTGCCACTATCATCAGTCAATGTTTCAATTTTATTCTTAGCACTAGATTTAATCGACCCATTAACAAACTTCCAGAAAGCTTTAATATTCTTCCTATAATTACTATTTACATTATCCATTAATTCCTCTCTACAAATCTTCTTTTTTTCCCTAATTTCCTGCTTTAATTCCTTACGTATTTTTAAATAATCATTCCAATTGCTGTTATTATCTAAACCTTGGGCAAAACAAGTTCTACGATCCTTCACAAGCTGACGAAGCTCTTCATCCCACCAATTAACTGATCTACCACAAATAATAAGCTTACGACCCAATGCTTTTGAAGCCGCTTTATCTACCACTTTTTCCCACTTACTTGCCATTCTACGAACTAACTCCTCTTCAACAACCTCTTCTCGATATAAATCGTCTAAAGTTTGAAAAAAATCGTTGGCATGAAGACCAAGTTCATCCTGGTATTCATTCCTTGTCTCTTTATCTTGTAATCTATCTATTCGCCATTTATACAAAATGCGCCTTGCTTTTTTCCTACTCTTACCAAAATTCCTTCCTAATTCAAACCACACTAAGTAATGGTCTGACGAACCTATATCTGTACTATCTACAAAAACATTACTCGATTCTTTCATCAAAGCTCTATCAGTAATGATATAATCAATAATTGATTTATGGCCTAAACGATTTTGGACTCGGGTCCACTGTGGATCCTTCAGCATTGTTCTTCCATTACATATCACTAAATTACAATTCTGTAGTAGTTCAATGAGCAACTTACCATTACTATTGCAAGAGGCTTCCCCAAACATGCCAATTACATCATCTAAATCGTTACTTTTACCAACCCTAGCATTAAAATCTCCCAGAAGCAAAACTCTCCCCTTTGACTGAAACATGCAAATATCTTCTTCTAGCAAATTAAATCTATCAGTACATATATGCTTAACATTGCCTTGAGTAGGTAAATACACGCATCCAATATATAAATCCATCCCTTTTCTAATCCTAATTCTCAACCAAATGGTTTCATTACATTTAACCTTTTTTATAATAGTTACGTCATCAAGTAAAGGCTCACTTACCAAAAAACCTACCCCACCCTCTCCTCTCTTACCTTTAATGCTCTCCCTGGGTTTGCCAAACCATTTATAACCAGGCACGTAAATCTTGGAACTATCTAACTCCCAACTTTCTTGACCGCCTATAATATCAATATGGTTCTTAGATAAAACTTCACCTATTTCTAATGCTTTCCTGTCACTACATAATCCTTGAAAATTCCAAGTTCCAATTCTTAAACCCCTGTGTTTAATTTTTGTTACAGACTCGCTAATTTGACTTACCTCACAAATTGGACTCTTACCCAGTATTTCTGGGGCTCTAACATACTGAAGACTATCCTCATCCTGCAGCACACTGTATCGATTACTTAACTTTATATTATCACACGTTTTGTTTACTTTATTAGCGTCTACATGCAATTTATCGCACACACAACGCCACCCGTAATTCATGCGCATAAGCCTGGATAATTTACTTATATACTCACGGGTAAGGAGCCTAGAAAACTTTTCCTTTACATTGATTCTCATATGATTCCGAAGCCTACGGATATACGCTCTCGAAACAAGCCAATTTAACCCTATGTCGCCGCATGCTATTTTAAACTCTACCAACGATGTGGAGTCTTTTACTCCGAAAACTAACAAAAAATTTTGTTTCCTGCTATCTTCTACAATGGACCAACCATCCTCGACGTCGGGTAAACGCTCCCACTCTGAGTTAACAGCATTACAATGTGTACACATGAACTAATGTATTTAAATTTCAAATATTAATATACGATACGTAGCTAGACGTCGAGGATTCCAGCGATGTCCGGTCCAAGGTAGAAGTCACAGGTGATGATGAGTCGATGAACGTCTTTAGCCGTGTTATAACATTTCAAAGTTACTGCCAATTTTAGAATTCTGGTCACCCTTCATCCCAAACTGCCCAGATAAATGAGGTTCAACTCTGTATATAATGTTGCTGCATGCATTGTGCTAAGTACAGTGGAGCCTTGGTTAACATTCAGGAACGTCATTTTGCTATAATATCTTTATTTTTATCTTAGCCTATAGAGTTTCATAGCCAGACCCTTGAAGATGTGCAAATGATTATTGGGCAGGAAAAGGGGAGAGGAGTGAAGCAGAAAGTTGGACAGTATTCTGTTGGCTCTGCTGGAACTCTGGCAGAATGAATCAGATTGAAGCAGTGTTCATTGCATGCGATATGTCTCATGATTTATTTGTGAAGCACATGACCGCATTTGTAGTGTATACAACATGTCAAGAGTTTTCAATGTAGAAGAACTGAATGAAGCTCTCTCTTAGTAGCTTCAGGTCTAAGTTACAAGAAGTTGAAATCCAAACAAAAAAGCGGTGCAAAAGTTTGTTCTTGCATATTAGAGATGTTTTCGTGAGCCTTCCTATACATAGAATGTGGAAAATTTTATATATGCTGTGCTACTATACCTGCTCTTTCAACAGATAGTTTCCTTCTTAACTGTTGCAATTTCCCCGAATTTTTGATACATTAGTGATGTAAGAACATATCATCAGGATCTAGTAGTAAGGCAGATAAGTTATGCATGAAAATTTGACTTGTTACTTCATGCAGGACTGGGACAACATGCTTTGTCAATTTGTTGTTCAGTGTCCTTCGAGTACTAGTCTTGGACAGTTACCTGAGGCAGATTGTGCAGTGCTATGCCT
>CAWUPZ010000039.1:0-18460 GCA_963924555.1 Crambe crambe
TACTGCAAACACGGTATGTCAAAGAATAGGTCACAAGGCATGGACATCAGCTTGTAAGTCTCTGGCAATAAGAATTCACGGACCTTCATAGCACCAGTGCCGGTATACTGCCGAGTAATGATGTCACCATTGTTGGCCCAGATCTCCTGATACTGGCGAAGGAATGTGCCCTTGATGGGCTGGAAAGGAGACAGGAGACCCAGCTTTTGCAGCTGAACCAGGGAAAGAGAATGCCATAATTTGTAAAAGTGCAAGCAGACAAAGGGATTTCCTCCTAAAAACAATTTTCTATTGCTGTCAGAGCACAATACATGAGATCTACTGATGCCAGTATACAGCCATACACGCAATATCTTAGTAAGTTGATTCTTGCATTTATAAACAAGCTCAAAGAGCGTATATGTATGTTATCCTTGTATAGACAAACAAACACTAGCAACATAGAGTAGCACAAAACAGCAAACAATCAGTAAACATTGTCCTTAATGGAACTTTGGAGACTTAGCAGGGACCATTACACTCACCCTATTTATATAGCTCAAAACTCACCGTTGTTTGGATGACCTCCTTGCAAATGACAGACTGTACCACGTTAGTCCTGTCAAGACAGTCTATGCAATTGATACGGAATACCCCAGACTGTACACACAAAGGGCTAGTTCCATTGACAATGTCTTCCCTGGACACATTTCAAGGACAACGTATGAGATAAGGCGAAAATAAGTGTCAGCTTATAATAACCATGCACCTATAGTATAACAAAAAGTAGACTAGAAAAAAAACAGAAACCAGGGTTTTATACAAAGGTAGGGACACCCTGGGATTTCCCCTCCCCACCTTGAGTTCCCCCCCCCCCCGGAAATTTTAACATTTACATTGTTATAATTTTAATAAACAATGATTTCAACCCTATTCTATGATTTTTGCTGCTTGTATAAGTTAATGCACATTAGCCTCAGCTACTAAGTGGTAGTTTACAGTTTACTGTGAGTAGGCTGGGAACTAAAGTTTCTTTGCATGGCCAGCCTCTAACCACAGAGACTAATGGTCAAAGTGCTGTTCTGGGTTACATTAGGTGTGGTTTGTATAAAAGTGGGAGTAGTCAACACTAATTTCATTGAATAAATGTTGCCCCACCAACAAAAAATCCTGTATGAAACCCTGAAAATGAACAGCGAAAGTGAACTTGCACGCAAGAGAATTTGCTTGCTAGTGACTCACAAATATTCGCACACTTTGCTGAGTAATCCATCTAACTGTTTATGTCATTCAACAAGTCGTCATTGCGTACGGACAACAAGCCTCTTCATCCTTTACGTTTTCCAAGTACAGTACACTGAACCACAGAACTAAATGCAACAGGATTCCAACTAAACATGTACTTCATTACAACACTCACTGTTGCTGTACCGACCACATCTACCCTGCTATGCATCCATAACATTCATAACTTGACAAAGGCATAAACTCAAAGTATGTTGTCATATTACTGTGCATAGCCATTTTGTAAGCATAAACTTGTATGAAAAGGACATTAAAGGCCTAACAATGTTTCTCTTACGATGTGCGAAGTTTCTGTGTGGTCATAAAGCGTCGAAAACTCCCCTCGCTCTTTTTCTTAGGCTTTCTGAACCACATTAGCATTGTTCAGCTCAAACAGCTCTTTCACAGTAATCATGGGCAAAGCAGGGCATTCCTTCTCTTTTGCATACAACCAAGAAATGCATTAGCTCCCAATAAGTCCTGCATAGCATGCACATGTACCTTCAGCAATTTATGTATGATCAACTTCCTGCATTTGCCCCAACTGTGTACAATATCATTAGCTATAATGAAACCATAGTTCACCTTCCAACTAACTGAAGATGTGCTCACACGTATAAGGCAAAAAGGTAAGGCAAAATGACGTATAAGGCAAAAAGGTAAGGCAAAATGAAGTGAGAAAATAATGACCCTTTAGGCCTTGTCTCACATCCAATGCTTCATAAAGGTGTATGGTATGGACCGAAACAATGCAGCAAACGTATGCCGTTGCAATGTCAATTGTGCTGATATGATTTGGTTTGAGCTAGTAAACTTATTTATACCATGATTGGCCGAAACATCAAAGGCGCCGCCAGGGTGTTATTGCGAATAACACACAGGAAATGCCATGTGTTATTCAGATAATACACCGGAAATCACGTGCAACAAGTGATATTTAAACGCGAGTTGTTTTCAATTGTCAGTTCTTAAATTACTAAGAACAACTAGGGGGAAAAAGTTTCTGAAAAAACTTCATTTGGAGTAGGGATGGAGCTGAAAAAAGTACAGAAACAAGACCGGGTTAGAAAGCCTCAAGAACCCTACCCCACTTCGGAACGATGCCGGCCCCCTCTCTGGCCTCCAACGCAATGCACTTGCATCCCTAGTTCACTTCGTTGTGTGTGAGCAACAAAGTGAACTAGGGATGCAAGTGCATTGCGTTGGAGGCCAGAGAGGGGGCCGGCATCGTTCCGAAGTGGGGTAGGGTTCTTGAGGCTTTCTAACCCGGTCTTGTTTCTGTACTTTTTTCAGCTCCATCCCTACTCCAAATGAAGTTTTTTCAGAAACTTTTCCCCCTAGTTTCTGTTCTTTTTTGGGGGGTTTCTAAACCAACTTTCAAAATACAACTCGTTTCACCTCCAAATTCGATATCACACTGAAGACGACGTGTTGATCGCTAGCAACGAGATAGCCTCTGCTACTCACGTCCGAACACGACATCACACTGCAGACAAACGGGTTCATCGCTAGCGACGAATGCGTTTTGTGCTGGTCCGGAGACGAACACTTTTGGCGCTGGAAACGAGCGCGTTTCGCGCTGGAGACAAGTTGAAAACGTACGTTCGAACTCCAGCTACACACACACACAGCTAGCTACCAGCGACTTCCAAACGATCTCCAGCTACACACACAGCTAGCTACCAGCGACTTCCAAACAGAACTTTTGTCGAGATGATCGCTAGTCACAGCTACTCACCTTCAAACACAGGCGCTATCGCGTTGCGGAGATCCAAAGGTATCTAGATGCGCAACGGCGTCTTCCGTGGCACTAAGATGGTCTTCAACATCAAGTAAATAGACAAAACTGTAGTCCAACTTCTGCTTGCTGGCAGTTGCCTGCTAAACTCGTCGCACACTGTAACACACGCGTTCAGTAGTCCGGGTGTGGCCTGACTATACGTGCCACACCTGGATTACGTAAACAGAAGCCCCAGAAGTCGACGAACACGCTCGTCTTGCATACTCGGGGGCCGTTTCTTGGCCGTAGCTCTCCAGTCGTAGCTCGTACGCCGCCCCAAACCAGAAAAGGAAGATGTTCGGTCGCAGAGAAGTCGTTTGGTATGTATAATATTTGCATACACCGTATAGTTTTCGAGTTATGCGAGCCAGAAGAAGAAAGAAAGAAAGAAGAAAGAAAGAAAGAAAGAAGAAAGAAGATGAACAAAATTGACTTTTTCGCGTTTGGTTTTCTCGGCCTTGTTAAAGGTTAGCGGAACTTGTGGAGTAGATTTAGCAATAGAATAGCCAAGAGAAGTAGTCTGTAGGCGTTTTGCACTCCTCTGCTTTGTTTTTCTGGGGGCTGCTCCTATACCTTATGTACAGGCGGCCATTTTAAACCTCCTCCATCCCTAACTAAGAAGTACTACCGTACTTCTTGATTCCGATTTTGCTACTCGCCGGTTTCGTACTTTGTCTGTGTCTTTGAGGCCCATTAATGGTCCAGCTAGCTTTGCCATCATTATAGATCATATAGGTAAGCCTTCATAAGTGCTAAGTAACGTCCGAGGTTGGTGCAGATATAAGCGTTCGAAGCGTAATACATTCAATGGGGCAGTCATTTGTTTTCGTGGCAATCCTAATAATAACGTCCTACCGATGTCATTTATAAGAAGAAGAATAAGAACAATTCACGACTTTAATTAGCGCTGGCCGGTTTCGTACCTTGCCGGCGTCTTTGACGCACTCCGGAGGTACAGCTAGCTTTGCCATCATTTATAGACCATAGAAAAGTCCTTTTGAAGGTTGAAGTCCTCTTAAAGGCGGAGATAAATGTCGACGTCAGTGAGGTGTATCATGGTATAAGCAAATTATACCACGCCTACCAGGTTTTTATCGTCAATGACACACTCAGTAATATCCGTTAGACATTCGGGCTACGCCCTCATGCCTAACGAATATTACTTCGTGTGTAATTGACGATAAAAACCTGGTAGGCATGGTATAACTATTACATAGATACCGTGTAAGATGAAGTACATGTATGTGCGGAAGTGGTCTGGTCATCATTCATAAAGTTGTCTAACAAGCCCACTTTGCCATAGGCCATGGCTGCATTGCCAATCAGTTTCGCATTGAGTCCACACCTCATAAACTGGCCACACTCACCGAACCCAAGTCTGACGTATTCTAGCTACAGTAGTTAGCACTGACCAGTGATATTTATGCCGAGTGACATAGTGTTCAATCTTGTCGAGAAGAAGGCTGATGTTTTGCCACTGGTTCCCCTTATTGCACACAAAAACAAAAACACACAAATACAATCAAGTGATACCTACATACATACACATACGGACAATAGTATCAACATCACGGGATGCTATTGTCAACTATACACAATCAAGAGAGCCGGCTAATTTGGTATTAACAAGGTGGGTTGGTCAGTACCAGTGATGCTGAAAGTCAAAAGACACATAGGTCAATTCTGGGCAATCCAACATCAGCAAATGCTTCTCATACGCTTTGGCCAGGATCTCTCAAACCATGCAGGGAGAAAGAGAGAGAGATACATGTAGGTGGGGAGGGACGGGGAAGGGAGGGAGAAGAGGAGGCAGTGGATAAAATAAAAGTACTTGTACTAAAACGTCACATGTTCAGGAGCTCATCTACTCTCAACCAACTCACTTCTTCCCGCCCTCTTTGATTGACCAAATTGATGATGACCTACATGTACGCACACAAATAAGAGCATGCAATGCATAAGAAACAGGTCTTAAGTGCTCAAAGGTTTCCTAACCTGCTGCTGGTAAAGGTTGATCTCTTCCTCAAAGTGCTTTTCAAATGCACTGTGAGTTTGTTCATCATCTATCACACGCAAACGGTATATATGTCATTGTGTTTCATTAGACCACACCCCAAAAAGCAGCGGACAACCAACCTTAAAGAGTGCTACAGTGTACATGTACATACCAAACTACCTTTCGGTATAATTGGAACAGGTCTGTACTTGTTTCCAGGCTGGGTCCAGTATACGGGGACTGAGCCCCGTACTATCATGAAAGCTAGAATCTGACTGGCCACTTGTAACACCTACATGTACAGCAAGTTTGAAAGTGACAAATACATGTAGGAAAATGTGGATATGTAAATACCAAAAATATCACTGAAATTCTGCATTTATTCGGCAGCAAAAGCAGTGAAAGAATACCGTAATTCAGCCAGTTAAAAATATTTGTGAGTAAAAGTTTGTTAAAACATTTTTGCAGTCTACGAAAATGTAACTCGCATTCAAGTACTTACTACATGTGTTAAAAATATTTTGTGCGTATAATTTTCATAGTTTTTGGCGACTAGGCCACACCGAAAAAGGTCTCTGTTTTGACTAACATTGCTCAAAATTTTACGGTCGGGCAGGCGGTCTTTTTTTCTTCAGATATTTTATATGTAGGGAACGACAGAGGCAAACATATACAACAAGAAACATATACGACAAGAGCGACGTATCCACATCACTGACCCGTAGTAGACGTCGTCGGCAGAGCACCTTGTTCTCTTTGAACACAGTTACCAACACTGCAGTCATCTTCTCAAGATTGAAGGGCAGACATCGACAGGGCGCACGTGGAGCTCTACTTATCTTGAAGTAAAGACTCAGTTTAGAATCGACACCACTACTAAGCATGCACGTGGACGACATTGTGGTCGCCACTGCATGTTCCTGTACTATGTGTGCATGCATGCATACAAAAAGTTTTCTGTGAAGGTGTGAAAAAGTTTGTGGTCGGCCCTTCAAAATGCGGTCGGTAGGGTTAGTCGAAACAGAGACCTTTTTCGGTGTGGCCCTATGAAAACATTTTAACTACAAAACTTTTCCAAATTTCCGTAGTTGAGTTTTTGATCAACAAATTTGGTACAACGCATCTCTGCACTTGCTATAAAGTGCGCTTGAGTCTCTTAGTTCAGCTGTAGTGCCAATGTACATGCAGGATGTCTTAGCATTTAGAAGAATAGTCCCCAATACTGTACCATGTATCAAGTATATGGGTACTGCATCCATGCTGCCCATGGCTTCAATCCAACCAAGAAAGGTATAGGTTGTGGATTTATCACCTCACACATGCACCACCTGCCCACACACAACACCTGCAAATACATGTACACTCAATGCATTTGCCACTTTATGTACAAGGCAATACTTGATAGGCAGTACACAGAATGGCCTACATACATGTACATGTCATAATTAACAATAATGAATTGCAAAAGTCATAATAGGCACGTGCTCAATGACATGAATAATAAGGACTGCTGCCAATGGAAAAAGTTGTGATCATGTGAAACACATCAGTAAACAGTAGACCACTTTGTTCAACACATGTCTGTACAACATTCTAAGTGTACTCCTTACCATCTCGGTCTCCACAAAGTTGCCTACATAACCATCTTCGTCCATTCCCCTCCTCAAGTAGCGGGCACCTGTGGACAAGAAATTCTCACATGGACAGCAACACCAGCCTGTGGCTTACTTCTCATCCGTATAGTACCTGTTCTGTGCCCACTCCTCCTGGAGATGAGTGCCATGGTGATGGTCGGAAGCGCCACTCCGTCTCTCTCGTTGAAGCCTTCTTCCTGCAGCAGCATGGGTGTCTCGTCCCTATCCGGCTTCGTCACAGCTACCATCAGCTGCAAGCTCTTTGATTCCAAGCCTGCCTCCTTGTCAGATCGGTAGGTGTTAGTGAAGTTGAGCTTGTCAGAATCATTGTTCGTATCACGAATGTCCATTGGGTGCAAGGAGTCAGCAACAATCACAGCTGAGCTGGTCATGTTGGGGTCAGTCAGTGAATATTCCATGGGAAGCTCACTTTTCCTTGAGAAGAGATCTATGTTTTTCTCTATAAGATACTGATTGTGATCCAGTGCCCTGATGCTTGAACCCAGATGCTTGAACTCAGATATCTGGCTCCGGCACCAGGATCAGCAACTTCTTCTACCATTGCCCTGTTTGGAACTAGTGGACATGACATCAGACTGCGTGCCTAAAGGTACTTCCGTGTGGATATCAACACATTCCTGGTCAGTAGCAGCATTACTAGTAATGCCTTGCGCCTCTTGAGACATGTTATCATCAAAGTTACTATCTACCATGGGAGCATATTCCCTAGCAACAACCAATTCACTGACTATATCAACAAACATGTAACTACATGTATTAACCCTTTGAGTGTCTCGTGGACAAAGGCAATTATACACTTGAGTGCCAGAGATTGGAAGCATGACCGAATAAAATGTACCATGTTTAAAACTAATGCTCCTGCCTTAATTGGCTATTTTTATTAATAGTGATGCTCATTTCGAAAAATAGAACATCTGGCGATACCAAAAATAGTTCTCTAATTCGACTTTTCTCAACAGCCGTTGATCAAGGAAAGTTTGGGCTGTACTGCACGTGTGTAACAACTTATGGCTTGTGTTAGCTATACTTTATTATAGTGCGATGAAAAGCTAGAAGAATGCTTTCTGAGGCTGCACGGAACTAGTACACTACTCAAAGTAAACTGGAGAGTCTTACATAAGGTGGGTTTCAACCAATGCATGTGAATTTGCCATGTATACCAATTTCATGCCACTGCTGTGAAAGTGTGTTAACTTAGCCAGTAAACTTAGTAATAAAATAAAGACATGGTTCTGTTGCTGTTCATGTATCTTGAGCCTTACTCCATTATTTTGTGTGCCTTTACAGGTATTGAGGGCCCTTGTAACAAGTACAGCTTCAATTGTGTCTTTGTCTACTTTGTACAAATAAAGTGCCTCCATGTTTTTCTCCAATGTGTCAACTTACTCCACATTCAGAATTGTGTCTTTGTCTACTGTGTACAAATATAGTGCCTCAAGGTTTTTCTCCAGTGTGTTAACTTACTCCACATTCAGGGAGCATGAATGCATTAGTGTGTGTGAGAATAACATAAATGGAAGAAATACATGTGTAAAACATGACAGAGATAAAACGTGACAAATGTGTATGATACATGTACATGACAACAAAATTCAGGTTCCTGCATGTGTGGTATTGAGGGATGTGACTAATTGTGTTTTACAGCAATGAAACTGGTTATATACAAATGCATCAAAGCTTGTAATTCACTGAGGTATCAGAGCCGGCGGAAGCAAGTAGACATCGGTCCGGTAAACTCATTAATTATTCATTAGCAATATTCTCAGCCGTTTCCTTCATAACATCCAATTAACACATCCACTTCTTTGCTCAATCAACATTACCAACTCGAGCGGAGTGACTACAACAACAGCTTGCTGTTATGTGTCGTCGCTTTTGCGTAAATGTAGATAGTACACAGTACTTCATCAACTATATAGCTACATATAAATTACAAATTGTAGTTGACAGAAATTATTGGACCGGCAGCTGCTGTTTCTGTCGGACATTTTTAACTGTCTATGTAGTTGGCAAAAAATTATTGGTCTGGCAGCCGCCGGATCTGCCGGACCTGTTCCGCCGGCCCTGGGTATGATAGCGTTCAGAACAAGGAACAGGGCACATTGAGACTTGGTCATACTTAAGTAACAATCTGTTTATTTCCTTCCGTGATTTTGCTTGTTGCTACATACCTTATAATCGTGATTCACTTTTTTGTGCTGTGCTAGAAAGTGTCTCTCAGTCAGACAAGGAGGGTTGCTGTCATATATGGTTACATTCGGGGTAGGTGATGGTAGAGAGGCGTGTAGAAGTTGCTTGTCATTGTTTTGGTGGCGAAATCATACAGTAGATGATATAAGAATTTACTATACTAACTTCAAAGAGGTGGAAAAAAACTCACTTATACCATTTATATGTTCGGTGGGAAAAGCCATAGTAGGAAATCAATTGATCTGCTTTGTCTACTCCTCCCATATGACTGTTATATTCATGTACTACCATAGGTTTTAGATTGCTTCTACTCCACCTGCAGCTTGCCGTGGAAATTTCAAATCAACTTTGACGGAAATGGACTAAGTCTGAAGAGTTTGTCGTGTCCCAGCTGACCATGAGGAATCTGATTTCTGTTGTCATTGAAATGTAAAAATTTCAAGATTAACTGGAAGCAGTTTCTGGATAGGACTGATGTGATGGCTGGAAACTGAAACGGCCACTTGGAGCTCCAGTAGGGGGAGAGGGGAGGGGGAAGATAGGTTTACAATGGCCATGATGATGATCAATGCCAGTGCAGCTTTTACTTCACTGACCTTGATTGGTTTTCCTTGATAAGCTGTAATTCGTGACTATGAGCGTTGGTGGAAATGTTCTGACTTGCTCTCTAGGCACTGCTCGTGATGGATGATTTCCATGATGTCGGATGAGAAGAGGAGGTCAAAAGAGTCACTGCATTGTTTGTTCAACATACCTGGAACTATTCCGGAGTTTTCACTGAAATTGGGGAGTGATTCATCAGGAGGTGGTAATCCTGTTGTTGTTATCAGCTGACTGTCGAGTTGGTCTAAAGCAGATGGTGACAAATCTTCCTGGACTACTGTGGCTGCTGGAGTTGGGAGCTCTGGGATGTATGAGAGTGAAGTTGGCTGGAGATCAGTAGCAATAGGATCAATAGTTATACCAATGTCAGTGTCAATTGTCAACGTACAATTGTATGTGGTAATGTCTTGATCATCTGTGGTTTTGTCCTGTACAGGTACATTTATACTTGAGTGTGTGTAGTCCTCTAAGGCTAAGCATCCTTAGAATTTGTCGTTGTTGCTGCTATACTAGGTCCAGTGATGTTGGTGCCATGTCAATGTAGGTCCAGAGTTGTGGCTACGAGATATAGGTATGGAGTTGTGGCTACTGTGGCGAGTAGAACAAGCCACGTCAACACCTTTACTGTAAAGAAGGATTGCTTTGGTTGATAATGAAGGGGAAAAACGGACAGGAAAAAGCCGCAAAAACCGTGATCAGGTGGTCGACTTAAGTCGCCGTTTTGGCAATTAATGAATAACTTTTCCTGTCAATTTTAGTTAACCGTGGCACTCAAAGGGTTAATGTCCAACATGACAAAGCCTGATAGTGTATGTGCTGCCATTGCTGCCCATGGGATATTGGTTTGAGGGAGAGTCCAACTGAGTACAATCACCTCTGGTAGCAAGCTTGCTAGTGAAGATGCCAAGGTGATTTAGACATGGTATGGTCAGTTGGCAGATGTCAACAAACCCCTGCACTACGGGAAGGACCCACTGGTCTGACTCAGCTCCCTGAAAATTCACAAACAAAACAAAACTGAAGACTCCATTACTTCATCATGGTTGTCAACAGCATTAGACAGAAATCTGCTAATATTTGGGACAGTAAGGTACAGTTGCACACGTTTAAAACTGCCAACACACACACACCCTTGTAGGTTGCTATAGAGAGTAAAACAGTGGCAAAGGACAACTTTGGCGAATTAGTGAATTAAGGAATTTGCTGTAAAAATTTTGGCAAGTTGAGACATAAATGAACTCTGGCAAAAGGAAAAACCTTGCCAAAGTGCTACCAATTCTCCATTATTTGTCAATAAATACACTGCTAAATCCATTAACCATTAGACTCCTTGCACGTGATTTAGTACACCACAACTGTCAGTTCAAATAATCCCGTGTAGGGGGAAAAATGGTGTGTGTGTTTGTAGTAGCTGAAGTCATAATTGAATTCTGTGCAAATCTTTTAAATGTGAATTTTGATTGGTAAAACTTTGCAAACTTGCTTTGAATTCACCAAATTCAATAACATTTACTTTCACCACTGTTTCACACTATACGGTATAACTTTATCAATAGTCTATACTCAATACAACATAATCAACAACAATACTTGAAATTAAAACAACAAACAGTGGCTACAGTGTGTAATAAATGGATACTTGAAAGTAAAAGTAGAGTTACCTACACAAAATGTTAGCACACTGAATTAAACAACAAATGTATACTAACAATAGTCTCCAGCAAATGGATAGCTTCTGCTCTTCGTACGCCACAAAGTTAACAGTGTTGTCAACTTTATCACCACATAAATGCTTTTTATCAATGGAAAGGGTACTGATAAAGCAGTTAATGTCAGAAGAACCTTGAACTGTATCACGTCACCTATTGACTTGAATCCCTCCCCTGCATCAACTTATTCCCAGTCACTAGCTCAAGGCTAAAAACTGATTTGTGTGGGAGGATACAAGACTTGATGGCATGAACTTCTAAAATGAAAAAATCCTTCATATGGTCCCAACTCCTCCCACCCACATTTCACCACTCCACGCAGCAGGTTATGTGCATGCTTATACACACATAGCGAGATGAAAACACTTGAACCTTACACAACATCCTTGGGCACTCCTTCAGTGTTCTTCTCTCCCTCCCTCCATCCTGAAACCCCTTCATCATGGCTACCATATTCCCTTGAATACTTCCCGTGGGTACTATTAATTTTGGACCACACTTACCCATGGGGAACAATTCGAGGGTGAGTTTTGCTTCACTCATGTACACAGTAAGCATGTGCATGTGTGATCATAAAACTTACACATGACTAATCTCAAGTAACACGTAGGTAGGTACATGTAAATAAACACAAACATGGGATAGTTCTACAAAAAACTTAGCTAAATATATCATTCATCATCTATTATTGTGGTTTGTCCTTCTCTAATTCTTCATTGCTAGCGAAGGGATGGAAAATTTAGTCCAGCATGAGCTAGAAGATGGGTTTAGTGTGACCAAGAGGACACATGCGGGAACACTTCAAAGGTGGGAAATATTCAAGCAAATACGGTCTTTCATCCACCAACCCAGATAACGTGCAGGGCCCAACTTAGTGTTCAATTTTTGCAGAGCAACTATTGCTATACAACTTTTAACTTGACTAGCACCTAGGATAAACTGTTTGGCAATAGTTTTTTGGTATCGATTATGAATTTCTTGGTACATGGTAATCTCTCTACTTTTCGCATCAGTAGCATACGTGTACCCAACAAGAACACCATGTCATCTCTCTAGCTCAAGAAGCATTGGATACTTCGAGTAGGCAATCTCCTTTTCAGTGACAAGGTAGGCTACATAAACAAAGCTTAGCCAGATGCTCAAATTCCTGAGAACTTCCTGAAGCAATCACCCTGCCTATAGGAGTGGATTGGTAGATTGACACAGGTGTTGATGATGGCTTCCTCCCTATATTGCTGGTTCTTAATTTGGTGCATCTCAGAACTGGTATGCTTTTGTACATTGTCTTTCTTCAGTGCAGTTCCAACAACATCATTGATGAATGCTGGGCTGTTGTTATGTATACTAGTAAATCTTTCTTGGTGCTATGAATAAAGAGCACTGTAAATCCTCATCCCCTTCCGCTCTTTTCGTCATATTGAAACCACTCATTCTAGGGGTCCAGTTCTTTGGCCCAATGGCTCATGGTTCCAACATTTACACAGGGCTGTAGCACCCGGTCTGGCCGGTCCAGCCATGGCCGGACCTTATTTCTGAAATACTGATCTGCCATAATCGTGTAAAGTTGTGGTGGCTTGAACACTCACCCCTCAACAAGCGCAGTGCTTCGTATTTTCCATTGCCCAACTTCAGTAGGGAATTTAATTAGATGTTTGTAGCACTAGTGGTAGTATCTCATGTCTGCCTTGCATCACGAAATAGGTCAACCACCTATATGACGGAAGTAGCTAAGCACATTGTAATCTTGATTATCCGAACTTCGATTATCCGGAACACTGCACCTCCGCCTATGTATATATACGTATGCTAATAGCTAACTTCGATTCTCCATATTGTCGATAATTTGAGTGCTTTGCATGGTGTTACATGTAGCTAGTTTGGATATTTAAGGTTTACACTGGCTGCAACTATAGTGCATCCACGTTGAGTTGGAAGTCCATTATCAATTCCGGTGTTGAATTTGCGGTATGCAAAGTGTGGAATTTCTCGACTGCACGATGTCAAAAACAAGGAGTCATGTGAATCTTTATGTCGAACCAGGTGCTAACGAAAGCTGGTGGACGTGCTAGAATGCGGAGAAAGTGAAAGGTGTGCAGTTCAAAATGCATGGCGTTTTCTGTTTCAGTACTTTCCCATGCTTTGGTGACTCCATATTTTAAGTATGGCAAGCTCCTTGATGCAAGCAATTGCTTAAAGCAAGTCACATGACGATCGGATATAAAATGGCTGAGGTATTCATGCTTTTTACATGCCAACTCAACGTGGATACACTATAATTTACACAACTAGCGAGTAAAATAAAGGTATATTAGGGGCATACCATAATGGGTGGGGTTTAAACACACCCCTAGCCTGACCATTTGAAACGTGCTTGATATGGTCCTTTTACAGCCATACATGTATATATTTACATGTGGTATGTGGTAATTATAAGTGGGTGGTCTTAAATTTTGTCGTATGCACCCAAAACTAGGAACAGGGTGTTCTCGTGTTGGTGAGCCAAGCACACTATGAATAATTCTCTATCCTTACGTGCATAATTAATGAAAAGAAAAACTTTCCAATTAACGCACACTGTACAAAACTTAGCCCCCCATTATTGCACAATGTACGTACAATGTATACATAAAGTACTCACGCGTTATTAAGCGCATGCGCTTATAATTCCACAGGAACAAATCCTGTGCCTAACATCAAAAAGCGCCTCATAGCGAGATGCGCTTCAACGCGAGTATCTGAGTTACGTAGGTAGGGCCGGAAGAGCCACCTTACAAATCATTATGTGGTATGCGTTATTTGCCAGCCCAGACGTACTACTGGTATGCATTGTGGGAGCCGTTCTGATGCCCGCATGGTGTGTGCATTTTTGACGAATCACAAAGTTGCTCCAGCAGCAAGTCAATTGGTCCATAGTTCGCTGTGATAATCGATCCTAGACATGCTGAGATCAACAACAAATGTATACCAACTGCTTAAGCATAATTTTTTCACACACATACAAGCAAAGCACTTATAAGCGAAATGCATTTAACAACACGTATTTCGCTCAATAGTGAAACATGCACTATAAGAGAATATGTACCTATATGCAAAATGGACCTAATAACGTGTGAGTATGGTACCCCACATACACTCTGTACATACTTGTACATGTATAAGTATGCTTTGATAGCCAATACTTACATCACATTTAATACAAATCTTAGCAAAATTTCAGTCTCAATTGGCCTAAATTCAATTCGCACAATGTGTTGTGATACCGCTTAAATTGAGTGTGTGTGTGAAAGTGTTAAACACTGTCTGGAACAGTGTAAACTGCAAAAATAAAACAAGTGGTGTCATTCCAACCTTGTCTAAGAATAGCCACTACATACATGTCAAACACCACATTATCTGTGGATCATCTGAAAGCCATATTAATATGGAGATCATGCAAGTGAGCAGTCCAGGCAGATGTACAATATTTGCACACAGTTCACCAGGCAGTACAGGCTAGGCAATAATTATACACAATTTCTTAAGGTAATGGGATAATGAATCTAATTAAATATTCTACAAACAAGACAGCTTATACAAGGAGTAGTTTATCTTCAATTGTGAAGTGGTTTGCTGTCTACATATAATACTCACCGGACTATCTCGACAAGAAAATTCACAGCTACAAACAGCACCTAGTCTAAGGAACACAGATTCAAACTTATATTACTAAAAAATCAAAAATCTCACCTTCGAACTGCTGCAGGAGGCTATTCTCTAGTGGCTGACGCATTGTTTTTGCAAAACAACATTTGCCGTTTTGAATTTTTAAAAATGCCGTCGAAGTCTAAATGCTATACCACGAAGATGCTAATTTCTCCTGCGGTATAATAGCAATGGCAATAAACTCTACGTCAGCCACTTCTAATGTCTACCAGTCCCATTTATATGTCAGTTGGAGGCTCATATTTGTCGCATGAATGAGGACTTTTAATTCTAAAAACGCTTAGCCATTTCCATTGCTCGATAGCGGGCGTACCATTACGTAATAATTATTGGACGAAGGAAACTGGTAACTCGCACGTTTGAAGCCAGCATCTAGCAGCTTCTCCAAGTGCTTCGATTAGTCTTTCTCATGAACTCTTCCTCTAACATGCATCTCGCTGTTAAAACGTAGCTTCCACGAAATGTTAGACTTGTGTAAAATAAGATATTCGGTCACAATAAGTATCCCGTAACTTCAAATCTGCAGAATTCTTTATGCAATCAGCAAAACTAGTCCACACACCCTGGACCCACTTTCTACTGTGTAAACCTACCCCCATTGCAAACACATTTCTGAAATGGACACTGGCACACTCCTAAGCACAGCTGAACCAAAATACCGTAATTTAAGAATAGTTCATTGTTAAAAAAATTTTGTGGTTCAAGTCAACCACAAAAAATTAAACACACAAAATTTTTGCTACAGTGCATATTCAATACAACGAAATTTTATAGCCAATATCACCTGGTCCAGTGGCAGTTGTCCAGAGCAGTAACAGTGCCTAGCTTGTGTGCAGCCACACATTTAGATTTTGTTCACGCGATTACACAAGAATTTTTGTGATTTAATTTTAAGTGCTACTAAATATTCCCGCATTTAATTTTCATGGTTTTCCAGACCCATGAAAATATTTCGACACAAACATTTTTCGCACAAAAAAATCCAATGCAGAAAATTTCCAAATTATGGTATGTGGAAATGCCCAACAAAATCAATCACCATGCACACCTACATTTACATGTCAAGGTTATCAACAGTTCAAACACTTCCTGTATCATATCCTTGTTTTAGCCACTTACGGCGAACTATACACGCGGGTACCCTTGATTTCATCGGGGTCCCGCGCGACCTGGAGAGGAAGGTAGACAGACGATTGCGGGACAAAGCATCTGCTGCCCCGTTCTCTCTGCCTGGTATGTGCTTTGCTGCATAATCGAACTTGAAATGAGCCTGCAAGATGAAGAGACACCTGAGGAGGTGGGCCATGGCTGGGTTCCTTGTCGTCCTGGCCGACAGGGCCATAACCGCAGCAGTGTTGTCGCAGCGAAACAGCACTTTCTTTCCTGACCAGGCCCGGCCCCACAATGCTGCACTGGCCACGATTGGCAGGAGTTCTTTGGCAGCAATGTTAACGTGGGCCCAGGATTGCGGCCACTCCAGCTGAAAAAACTGGCACGGGTCTGTCGTGAATGCCCCGCAGCCCCACGCTCCTGAGGCGTCGGAGACTACCACCTGGGTGAAGGAGTTGCTGTGGGTCTGTGGAAAGAGGCCGACCCCATTCCAGCCGTCGACAAACATGAGCCACCAAGCAATGTCAGCTTTGGCCCCCGCTGTAAGTCGTGTGCGTTGATCGGGAAGGGTTGGTCTCTTCATGTTCTCTATCAGCTCACGCATGAATGTGCGACCTGGAGGAACAACTGAGGCCGCGTGATTGAGAAGCCCAATCAAGGATTGCAGTTGACGTTTCGTGGGATTCTTTGTGTTGCTCCAGTTAGCCAAGGTCCGCTTTAGCAGCAACAGTTTATTTGCTGGCAGCCTCAACTCCTGGGTCACAGTGTCAATTTCTATTCCCATGCAGGAAAGTTAGGGAAGATGAAGGGCCCTCTACTTTTCCTGGTGCAGCCGGCAGGCCTAACATGGACCCAAGCTGGAGAGCTAAGTTTAGGGCCCGGAGACAGTCTGGGCTGCCTGGAGGTGACCAGAACAGATAGTCATCCAAGTAGTGCAAGAAGTTGACCACCCCATTAGAGACCAGGCCCCAGGTATACCCATCAGCTACTGCCGTGAACAGCTTCGGCGCTGACCTGAGCCCAAATGGGAGAGCCCGGTCTAAGTATGTGTGGCCTTGCCACTGGATCCCCAGGAGGTGGTAGTCCATGGAGTGAACAGGCACCCTCCTGTAGGCACTGTGCAGGTCTAGCTTCGCTATCAGTGCGCCTGGGCCAAGGAGAGCAATGTGAGCTGCTGCTTGGTCTACTGTGGGATAATTGAGCGATGCAAGCTCCGCCGGAATAGCGTCATTGACACTGGCACCATGTGGGGCCGACAGGTCCACAATCATCCGAAACCCGCCAGGCTGATGAGGTTTGGGAATAATCCCAATTGGACTGCAGTGGACAGTGCTGCAACTGGTGGGTGCTGAAATGAGAGTGCCGGAGGCCACCTCCTGTGCGATATAGCTGGTGACGATGTCGGTGTGCGATCTTGCCGACAAAAGGAGACCATGGGATGTGGATAGTTTAGCTGTCGGGCTGACTCCGATGCGGAAGCTGTGGGAAATGCCTCGTCTCAGAAATGAGGCAAAGCGTTGGTCCGGATGAGAGGCCAGTACTGGCCACCAGTTCTCTTTGGGTAGGAAGCCCTGAATGACGGGCGCAGAGCTAGTAACTGGGCCGGACAATGCCTCCAGAGCTAGCAGGTCGTCCGTGTACTGGTACTCATTGTTCACTACGTTTGCTCCTCCTGCAAGTGGGGGAGGGAGGCATCTGACCTAATGCTGGTGATGTAGTACAGTGTAGTGCGAGAGTCTCGCTGTATGTTGGAAATAGAGGTTACAGCTAGTTGGGTGTGGAGGGGATATGCCCCCCGGATATCCCAGACTATTATACCGTGCATTTCCAGTATAGAGCATTTCACGTATTTGAGCATGCCTTACATGATATGTTAGCGAGAACAGGCGCTATCCCATGCACATCGTACCACAATGGGAATGGGATTGAGAGATAATTGGAACAAGAAATGTGACTAGTGGAATATGGGATACATAATACAACACATACCAGCTGAGTTTGAACAGTGGCATAAGTGAATAAATGGGACTTTGTGTTTATCATTATTCATTCGCCTGACTCTAGGTGAGGCGGGCAGATATGCCGCCGGCTAGTGTCCTGCTAACACCAGTGGACGCGGTCAGACCTGCTAAGCTGACTTGCTGCCTATGGGTGGCCGGGCTCGTCCGTTCCCTTTTGGCTCCTCCTTCCTTTCTGGACATCTTTTGGCACCGTGGCCAGATGCGTTGCAGTAGCCGCAGGTATGGGAGTACGGGCAAGAGCTGGCAGAAAAAGGGCACGTACCCTTGTTGAACCTGCGGCACACCTCCTCACTACTGCCGCTCGCCGAAGAAGACTGTGCCACATACGGCTTGAAGCGAGCCGGCCGAGTGGGTGCGTGGGAGGCAGAGTGCCTGCTTGCCCCTTTTGCCGACTCTGAGAATAGCGCGCACTGCTCAGTTGCACGGTCAGG
>CAWUPZ010000040.1:0-14200 GCA_963924555.1 Crambe crambe
TGCAAACCTTGCGTAACCAACTTATCAATCATTCCCCATACATTAGGTACACTAACCCCAAGTACTACTTATTGCATATTACTTGAACACGTTGATAAGTCTACAGTGACCGCGTGCGTAGCATAGGCAGCTCTAAGAAAACAAAGTTTGTGTCAACACACAGAAAGCAAGTAATGCTATTTTAGATCCTCCCACTACAATTCACTCTTGGCTTCAACAGTTATTACAGGCTTTCCCACAGTGAAGAGTGCACCATTTAACATCACAACGCTTACGTTTGAATGCATTCCGAAACGCCAGAGTATATACAGCTTCCCTAGATCATGGCCGTCGCGAGCAGTAGGGCTGGTGGGGCCATGGCCCTACCAATATTTCACGACGGTAATGATATTCATAATGTATTTTTACGAAAGAGAGCTAGTACCGCAAGCCAAACTCTCGCAAGGAGACAGTCTGGTCAAATTCCTATACCGCTTTCGTACTGCACAGTCAGCATTGGTGTGGCTATTCAATGGTGCTAAAATAACATTGGTGAAAGCAGTCAAAATCCAGAGTATACTAGGCTAAGTGTACTGACATTGTGCGCAGGATGTCATATCTGTGAATTCCCTCATCTACTTAGCATGCACTTAACACCTACTTAAAGCGCCAAGAAATTCTTGGCGTGTTAGGTACGAATGGGGTATAGGAATTTGACCAGACTCTCCTTGCGAGAGCCTGGCTTGCGAGACTAAAAGAGAGCTATTTCTTTTACCCATCGAAAAACGTGCGAAGTCGTTAGTGAAATCGCTTCTGTTTGTGCAAACTCGGCAAATATGTTTGTTTAGGTAAATAAAGTAACGAGGCGTGATGCAAGTATTATTGACTTTCCACGTGTCGCAAATCGTCGTGTGAAATTCGAAGATGGCCAGCTGTTTAAGCCTTTCGTCGAGGTCTGATCTCCCTGAACTCCCTTCATCTCCTCATCAACCGTCAAGTTTTACGTTCCCGAAACGATGTTTTGGCAGTAAGGTCGTTGTGCAACGGTCTTGTCAACGAGCATGGTTTGAGCGATGGCCATTCCTTCATTATGATGAGGGGAAGGATGTCGTGTTTTGCCACACTTGTGTGACAGGATTTAAGCAAGGAAAAATGAAGTCTTCGAAAGCGGAGCCAGCATTTGTAAGTTCTTTTGTGTACAGTGTATATGATTTTCTTAATTGGCAGACCGAGTACTATTTGTGTGAGGTTTCATCTGTGTACTGAATGTATTTCATAGGTCACGAAAGGATTTTGTAATTGGAAAAATGCTACCACACTTATCCAGCAACACCAGCTGAGTGCTTGTCATCGAGAAGCTGTGGAAGTTGTAATTACACTTCCAGCTACAACCAAGGACATTGGTGAGCAACTTGTGAGTCTCCATGCCCAGGAGAAGGAGCACAATCGCAAGATGTTGCTCAAGATTGTCTCCACCATAAGATATCTAGCTCGACAAGGGTTGGCTCTGAGAGGTGATGGAGATGAGGAGGATGGCAACTTCTTTCAGCTGCTCAGGGTGAAAGGAGAAGACTATCCAACTTTACTGGAATGGCTGAAACGGAAAAACTACAAGTACGTTTCACCAGAAATTCAGAATGAGTTACTCAAGGTGATGAGCAGGCATATCCTTTTGCAAGTTGCTAGCTGCCTACAGCGATCTCCATTCCTTACCATTATGTTGGATGAAACGACAGATATTTCCAACAATGAGCAAGCAACTGCTGTCATGCGATGGGTCTCCGAAAGCCTAGAGGTACATGAAGAATTCATTGGCTTGTACCATGTGCCATCTATCAGTGCAGACACACTAACAGCAGTTATCAAGGATACCCTTGCTCGATTAAATCTGCCAATTTCCAAACTTCGTGGTCAATGCTTTGATGGGGCTAGTAAAATGCGTGGAGCAAGATCTGGTGTAGCCACACAAATTCAAGATGTGGAACCAAGGGCAGTCTATACACACTGCTATGGACACTCAATCAATCTAGCAGTTAGTGATGCAGTGAGAGAGACAAAGACAATGAGAGATGCATTAGACGTGACCCATGAAATCACCAAGTTAATAAAATTCTCTCCTCGACGTGAGGCACTGTTACGACAAATCAAGCAAGCCCACGATGTCACTTCTACACCAGGAATACGAGTGCTCTGTCCGACAAGGTGGACTGTACGTGCAGATTAACTGTCCAGTATTGTTGCCAATTATGCCGTTTTACAGAGCACATGGGATGAAGCAGTAGAGGTGACGAGAGACACAGAGATGAAGGCTAGGTTATATGGAGTATCTGCACAAATGAGAAAGTTTGAGTTCCTCTTTGGGGTAATTATAGGTGAGATGCTCTTGCGGCACACAGACAACCTCAACCAGGCTTTGCAGAAGAAGACTCTTTCAGCTGCTGAAGGGCAACAAATAGCCAAAATGGTTATTACCACGCTGCAATCCCTTCGAACGGAAGATTCGTACAGCCTTTTCTGGGAGAAGGTCACCACAACTGCAGAATCTCTTGATGTTGCAGACCCCCAGTTGCCACGACAGCGCAAAATGCCAAAACGCTATGATGACAGCACCTCCCAAGCTTATTTCCATCCCATTCCGAAGGTGCACTATCGCCAAATTTATTACGAAGCCATTGACAACATCATCAATTTGTTGCAGTATCGCTTTGAGCAGCCTGGATACCAGGTGTACTGTAAGCTTGAGCACCTTCTGAGTAAAGCATGCAAACAAGAGAATTTTGATGTTGAGCTCCAATTCATCAAATCTTTTTACAAAGATGATTTTAATGAAGAAGTCCTGAAGTGCCAGTTGCTCACCTTTGGTGTTGACTTTAAAGGCACATATTCACACAAAGTTATGGCACACAGCAGAGCCTGGCCCATATTACAATCTTTGACATTAGGGACTATTTCCAGTCTCTTTCTCCTGCTCAGCGACAGCTACTGGATCAAGTTTGTCGAGTTTGATGATATACTAGTTATGCCAGCAACAAATGCTACATCGGAGCGCTCCTTTAGTGCACTGCGGCGAGTGAAAAATTATTTAAGGAGCACTATGACGCAGCAGAGGTTGAACAATCTCATGGTGCTACATGTTCACAAGGAGCGAACTAATGATCTGAGTGAGGTTGACATTTGCAATGACTTTGTTGCAGACTCAGAGACTCGATTAAGAATTTTTGGCAAATTTTTGTAAAAATCTGAACAGAACAATTCAGTTTTGTTTTACAAATCAAAATCATACCACGACAGAGGAGAGAACGATGCATTAATATTAATTTATTAATATTAATATTTCAAAGTTTTCGAATTATTAATAGTAGTTGACTATTTCTGGCCCCACCAATCCTATTCATGGTGCTACGGGCCTGTACATTCATACCTTGGTTTGTTCCGAGGTGGCTCCCCGCGCTTTTCTGCACCAATATCGGCGGTGAGTCTCCAATTGCACGGTGCATTCATCTGTCCAGATCACTTTGTCAAAGTTGTTGTCGCGATGCTCCTCAGCCCACTGCAAGTGCTTGGTTTTGTTCACATTTCTAATCAGCTGGCAGTAGCTGCTGCCACGGAAAGTCCAACGAAGGGTATTGCGACAACGCAATATAGTTCGGAGTGAGATGTTTAATCCTTGTCTAGTAAGTAAAGCATGTAGTTGGTTAGCCGTAGTTTCGTCATCTATACGCATTTGAGCCTCGACGATCTGGCGTATTTCCTCAGTGATTTTGGGGCGTCTTCCTGAACCGGCAGATCTTCCAATAGTTCAAGTTTCGTTATAGGGTTTCAGAAACTTCTGTACACTTTGCCTGCTAACCAGTAGTTTCTCTTTTGCCAGTAATAGAGCAATAGTAGGTGCTCTGTAGCCTTGAAAATAGTAGTGCAGGATCCGCTGTCTTTTGTACGAGCTGTACACCATCGTTCACTTAAGCCTAACTGAACAAATGTAGTGCCACTGTACTGTAGGAATGTTCTAGGCCACGTGTTCTAATACGTGTTAAAAATCTGATCGCTAATAATTTGATTAAGGCAAGGATTCATTATGCTGTATGGTTTCCCTATATCAAAACTGTTTATGTTTCTCCCAACAATTAGCTTCTCATGCGGAAGCATGAGAAGCCAGTTGTAGGTCTCCCTTACGTGTACAGTAAGCTTGGTGCGTTGTGGTTTTCCCCAATTACGCGCGTCCGCGACCTATTTGACCAAGACCTTCAAGCTTCAGCGTCACCCAGTAGGCGAAACTAGTCGTGGAGTATTCACGATGCTTTCAAGCTGAGGGAGCGATCCAGAACTAACGCAGTTCTGTGCACATGTTCCTCTCCAAGTTTCATTTTTTGTCTGCCATATTTCGGTTGAAAAGTCGTACAGCGTAAAGCACTCATAACATTACGCAGTACCTATAGTACATTGTATGCGCATCAATACACGACAAGTACGTATGTTCAACGTTAACCCTACGGTACGCAAAGTGTACGCTCCATCCAGCAGGTACGCAAGAATGACAAGGCCTTCCCTTCCAGTGGATAATAAGCAGATCTCTCATACCTTCAGCAAGCTGATGATGCTAGGCAAACAAAGTCTGCATTGGATTTTCTCTTCAGAAAAGCTGATGAAGGAGTCCTGAAACTGGATGATCATGTCCCCTCCAAAGAGGGAACATTGTGCACAGTTCGTGAGGTTCTCCAAGAGTTGTATCCAACTGGCAAGGATCCAAACCCTGAATGCCTGTTGAGCAGCAGCTTCCAGAACTCACTTCCCACGATCCAACCTCTTTGAAGCTCTTGATGGAGCACTGATCCAACAGGTAGCACTCCAATGTAGAGGTTCTGCTGGCCCAACTGGTCTGGATGCCCATGCCTGGAGGCGTATGTGCTCCTCATTCAAACAGGCATCATGGAACCTTTACTCAGCCATAGCTGGTGTAGCCCGCCGCATCTTTACCAAGAGAGTGGACCCTGAAGGTCTCACAACCTTGGTCGCGTGCCGCCTCATCCCCCTCAACAAATATCCAGGGGTCAGGCCCATTGGTGTTGGTGAGGTGCTTCGATGAATAATTGGGAAGGCCGTGATGAGGATTGTTAGGTTTGATGTAGTCACTGCTGCAGGATCCAGTCAAGTGTGTGCTGGCTTGGAGGGTGGATGTGAAGCTACGGTTCACACTATGCGCAATGTTTTCAGCCATGAAGACACAGAAGGGATCCTTCTTGTTGATGCAGCCAATGCCTTCAACAACCTGAACAGGAATGCAGCCCTCCACAACATGAGTTTCATTTGTCCTACCCTAGCGACGGTCCTATCTAACACCTATCAGTCGCCAATCAGGATGTTCATTTCTGGTGGAGGAGAAGTTTTGTCCAGTGAAGGCACTACTCAGGGAGATCCTTTGGGGATGGCCATGTATGCCCTGGCTGTCGTTCCCTTAATCAACAAACTCCAAGAGCTACATGTGAACACAAGTCAGGTGTGGTTCGCTGATGATGCAACTGCAGCTAGCAGTTGCCAACGGCTTCGTGCTTGGTGGGATGATCTGGTAACACATGGACCTTCCTTTGGCTACTTCCCCAAGGCCTCTAAAACCTTTTTGGTAGTGAAAGAGGAATATGCCATGGTGGCTGAGAGAGCCTTTGCATATACCAATGTTAGCTTAACTACACATGGTAAAAGGCACCTAGGTGCGGCTATTGGTTCGGAGGCTTTCAGGAATGAGTTCGTGTCTGGAAAGGTGAAGAGCTGGTGTTAGGAGATTGATCTACTGTCACAAGTTACCCTGAGTTATCCCCATGCAGCCTTTGCAGCCTATGTTCATGGTCAGACAAGCAAATGGACGACATTTCCAGGACAATCCCAGGATTAGTCATCTCTTGGAACCCCTTGAGCAGGCTATCCAGGAAAAGTTAATCCCAGCCATTACTGGACGCCCATCCTGTTCCAAAATTGAGCGCTCTCTCCTGGCGCTTCCAGCAAGATTGAGTGGGTTGGGGCTGACGGTTCCCTCCTCAGAGGCTGAACATAGTTTTGAAGCTTCCAGCAAGATAACAGCCCCAATTGCTGCAATGATTGCTCTTCAAGGATCTGATCCTGTGACCGTAAGCATTGGAACAAGAGCTATCAAGTCATGTGTGCGGAAAGCAAGACGTGACAACCAACGTGATGAAGCAGAGGGTATCTTCAACAAACTCCCTTCTCCTCAACAACGGTTGATGGAATGTGCAGAGAGAGAGGTGCCTCCTCATGGCTATCCACTCTGCCCATTGAAGAACATGGCTTCTTTTTGCACAAAGGAGCCTTCAGAGATGCTTTATGCCTTAGGTATGGCAGGAAGATTCACAGTCTACGTCTTCGTTGTGCATATGGTAACCCCTTTCTGTAGATCATGCAATGTGCTGCCATAAGGGAGGTTTCCCCACGTTGCGGCACAACGAGATACGAGACTTGTCTGCCCACCTACTGAGGGAGGTGTGCCCAAACACCGGGATTGAACCTGGCCTACAGCCACTCAGCAATGAGAATTTCCAACTGCGCACCACCAACACGGACCACGATGCACGAGTGGATATCATGGAAGAGGGCTTCTGGACTCTGGCACAAGTGGCATTTTTTGACATTCGGGTTTTTCACCCTAGCGCCCCATCGTACCGGATGAAGGATCTCTCTTCCGTATATAGGCTACATGAGATCGCCAAGAAGCGTGAGTATGGTGCCAGGATCCGTGAGGTGGAGAGGGGAGCATTCACACCACTGGTCTTGTCTACAACAGGGGGATGGCGAGGGAGTTCCACGTGTTTTACAAGCGTTTGGCTGACCGCCTAGCTGATAAATGCAAAAACAACCTGCTCCCTTGTGATGACCTGGTTGAGATGCCGAATCTCTTTTGCACTACTGAGGTCTTCCATCAGGGCTTTACGGGGATCTCGAAGCTCCACCACTGCTCTGGCTCCAGTGGATATACCATTGGCTTCTAGTGAGAGCCTCATGAATGACTACAACGGCCATTGACATTCACCATCTGTAAATTCAAATCTAACTTCATATCAATGAATTTTAAGTAACTTCACTGTGTACAGGTTTTTGCTCGTTAAAAAAAAATACATATATATATAAGACTACGAAGTACGTACGTTTATGTTCACACTGTAGCGTAGGCCGTAGTATGGATGTAGTACGACCGTACTACGATTACGAAACGGAAACGTATTTTTGGCGCCTACTGTAGAATGCAGACAGTTTGTGATATATGGAGGGACAATCTCGATGGATCAGAAGACCAAGTCCTCGGCAAGAGTTCTCCGACGAGACAGCCTCAGCGGGAAAAGCGAGAGGACGCCTACTATTTCTGTCATGTTCCACAGAACATCGCGAGCCGACGGCTAGGCATAGAGTGATTGTGTATCGCCATGCCCCAATGTGATCGTAGCTGTGTAGTCCAATAGAGCTGCTTACGTGTACATGCCTCCGCTGAACATCGTGAGCCGACGGCGAGACGTAGAGTGATGGTGTACCATCGCCATGCCTCAGCATTGTTGTAGCTGTGTGGTCAAACGGACCTGCTTTCATACTACAACTCCACTGGATATCGTGAGCCGATGGCTAGACGTAGAGCGATTGTGCACTATCGCCATGTCGCAAACTGATCGTAGCTGTGTGGTTGAATAGAGCTGCTTTTAAACTACGCCTCTACGTACCCGATAAGTATAACGGCGAAACCGTAACATACCTGTATGTTTGGAAACTTATGCACGGTAGTACGATTAGAAATGTCTATACGCTTTGATTATACATTTATTTACTGTTTCCGTAAAGAATAACACGAAGAAATTACTTCTCAGCCTTGTAATTTTTAGGACAATCCAACGCTTGTGCGGAATGCCATAATTGTTTGTTTAAGTAAACGTTGTCGTAATAAAGGTTGATATACAGTATATATATATATCAACTCCTGTGTTAGATAACTCTACTAGGAGACAGCTAGACTGTAGATTAAGCAAGTGTGAAAGCCAGTAGGAGGGATCTAGGTTAGATTGCCTCCGCCTGTTCTCATTGTGCGTGTATATAAATTGCTGTGAATATTTCCTTGTGTAGAAAGTCCATCACTCTCCTGCCATGCCCTCCAAGTCCACCTGGCAAAGTTCACGAAGTGGAACCCTACCTTGTCTACACCTTTGTTAACTCATTGCACGCGGATTACGCAATCGCGGGAAATTCCCTACGCGAAATATTTGTCTCACGTGCAGTCGTAGTAGCCATGCTTTCAGGAAAAGAGTGCGAATCTTACCCGTTAGACGGAGGACGTTTGAAGTGACTACTTTAAAACGAAGGAAACTCTTTCAACTTACATCTGACAACGAACGAAGACCTGATGGTGCATCTGACGGTGGTTGCGAGTGGATACTTTCAAGTTATCGTTCTTGGTTGGGTCGCGGGGTAGTTTGTGGAGAATTTCGCCTACACTTATTCTATTATTCTACTACTTATTACCACGTACGAATGTTTTTTGGACAGACTTGAATTGTATCTTATAGATAAAGGCTATGAACTGCTAAAGTCAGTGCGTGTAATGGAATAGATTTCAGACAACAAAATACACTATACTAACTAGTACACTTTGTGTATATCGTTACCTCAAGCGTAGAGCGTGTGTAGATCGATACTACAAGGCATGCACGTCCAACTAGACTATAGATCGTTACTGCATGTGTATATCGTTGCTGCATGCATGGATCGTGCGTAAGTCGTTACTGCATGGAATGCACGTCCAACGAGCCTATAAATAGGCTTCCCGCATACGCTAATTAACGCACGTAAGCCTATATTTAGGCTTTCCGCGTGCAATGAGTTAATGATACATATATCATTCATTGTCCAAAAGAGAAGTTTGCATTATCAGAATGTATTGGTGTACATGTAAGAACTCAAAGGCTCAAAACATGTCGGTATGTTAACGTTCATTGCAAATATCCAGGTTTTTAAGATCTCTGAAGTAGGCATATCTTATTGACATGTACTGGTATGAATAAATGGAAGATGTCTTTGTTTCCAGTCCTGTTGTGTAAGCTTAGAACAAGAGTTATAGCAGTGGGTGGAGGGGGCGCCACTCAAACCTGAGCTATAGGTTAAAAACAGAGTTGCTGTAATAATATTATGAAGGAATAAGGTATGGAGTTATTATACAAGTGTGTACTCAAATCATCTTCCCATGGCTTGTGTGGTGTACACATAGAGCACAACAATGATTCTTTCTAACAGGTATACTGTTGCTTACTGGTTAGACGCTGCAAGTATCCATTATCAAAACTAAACAGTGAATGATCAGTAGCTGTTCTGCTCACGTAGCCACCAAACAAGCTACTTTCTGGTTACATTCTCTCACATGCTTTCACTTCGATCAACACAAAACTTCTGCATTCACAAGCAACACCACTTTAGTGAAACTTCGCTGTACAAGTGAAAACTGCAAGCGGTGGGCAATATCGATTTGGCTCCCGTAAAGTACAGTGGAAACTCCGCACCAAACGTGTAAATAGATTTTACGGTACAAATTTTTGGCCCTGAATGTGGGTGTGGTATATATGTGTGTGCTTGTACATGTATGTGTGTGCGTTTGATGAGGACCTTGTTAATAAGGTAAGCAAAACGTCAACAGGAGTCCGATTAACGCAAACATCAACAGGAGTCCGATTAACGCAAACATCAACAGGAGTCCGATTAACGCAAACATCAACAGGAGTCCGATTAACGCAAACATAAATGTGGGACGCTTGGTTAGTATTTAGTGTGTTAGGATTAGTAATTAGGGTTAGCTGTTCTACATCGAAGGTTTTGGGTTTAGGGGAGGGTACAGTACCATTCTTTTCGCTAAATTCACGATCCCAAAGCCCTGCCTAAATCCAAAAACTTAAATAGGCTCCCTGACATGAATCCATAATGATTATGACTCAGCCTAAACCCAAAAACTTGGATGTAAGATCCCTAATCCTAAATACGAATCCTACATTGCATGCGTTTCCTCATAGCTACTCACGATTCTGCCTAAACTCAGAAAATTTGTATGGAGGATCGATAACACCGAATACAAATCCTACGTGGAAGGTATTTCGTCTTCCCACCAACTCTCCTTGCCTTAAAAGGCGTACGCGTTGTTCTCTCCAAAAAATTTGTACCGTAAAATCTATTTACACGTTTGGTGCGGAGTTTCCACTGTACTTTACGGGAGCCTATCAATTTTTTGGGATTTCATTACATCATTAGCCTAAATAGCGCATACACAGTAGGCCTACAGCTTACTGTGCACACTGTACTAACAGGCTTCTACAAGAATGCAGTAGTTAACCAATGACATATAAATGCTCCAAAGTTCATGGCTAAAATAACAAGCGGTTCAACTTTTATAGGCTTCTGGGATTGCCTTTCCTTTGTCAGTATATCTTTGAAGTATGCTATACTCGTATCCAGCACTGTGATGCAACAACCTCAAGTGTAGCTGCTCTTTGTGGCTGCTCTTTGTGGCGACGTTGTCGTAGTGTGCGATCACGTACGTGATATACCCGGTTCTGCAGTAGTTTTACGATTTGATATCGATAGTAGTCTTGCCGAGAATACCTAAATCTTGCCCCCCGTTAAGCTGTTGCTGCCAAATGTCCTGTTACAAGTGGTTGAATAGTAAGCCATGGTTTGTCTGTTTCGGGGCAAGAATTACTAACAATATTATTATAATCCACAATCAAAGTAGGAAACTTATTCTCCATGAAAGATTCCCCAATACTTTACCCTAGTACAAATTCGTGAGCTAGAAGTATTGTGCTATTGTACCAGCTCTCTGTACCGCGTGCATTCCTTCGTAGTTAGGTACGATTATCATGCATACTTACAGTGTACTTCTTTGCTCTTGCAGCTCTTTCAAGGCTCGTCTCAGATTCATCTGTTCTTCCATTTCACGCAGACGAACCAAAACGCACACGTACTGAACGATCGTTTGTTCCTGACATATACGAGGATTGTAGTCGCACCTTTTGTTGAACGCAAACGCAAAGGAAAGTTTGCATCTCATCCATGCAATGTATTCGCACTTTCAACGTGTTGAACACGAGCGCAAAGAAGGAAAATTCGCTTCTCATCGTTGGAATGCGTTCGCACTCTGTCGTTCGTTGAACGTGTTGATTACACAAAGGTATCTGTCTGTGCAATAGCAGAAAAACAGCACGGTACGGAACGGTACGGTACAGCACGATGATTACCGTTGCATAAGCGTTTTGCTACCGTTCCGTGCAAACGTTTACACCGTGCAACGGAAACGGAACGTAAACTTTTTTGACGCCTACTGTAGTTGTCCACTTTCTCTCCTACTTCTGATGAAAATAAGTCTCCCACATGACTATGCCAGGTGATGAACTCTTACTGTTTAGTCTCTGTCTGAAATGCGCATCCAGGGAACACTGAGGAACCATCATTAGAAGAAAACCCTCAGTTCATCATCGCTTAAAAGCCATCACTGAAATATGATCACGAAACTTTAGCTATATAGACACTTCTTTTCTACACCAAAGTTTAGTGGCACATGCTCATACTGTAAGTCCCTATGACCGTTACTAAGAAAACCTTTAAACTTTCTTCTAAAACCAGCAAGCGAGCATGCCAGTTATACACTTACCTATACTATTCCCCCTGATCTAAATCAAAGCACGCACTTGTTTCATCTTTCAGTCCTGAGGCCCTTTCCTTTTGTATGCACCTTTTGTTTAATGGGTGCGTTATTAACTAAGGGAAAAAGGTTCTGTAAAACTTTATTTGAAGTAGGGATGGAGCTGAAAAAAGTATAGAAACAAGGCAGAGATGAAAGAACGCAAGAAGACTATCCTACGTCTGCAAAAATACACAGCTGATGTAGGGTAGTCTTCTTGCGTTCTTTCATCTCTGCCTTGTTTCTATACTTTTTTCAGCTCCATCCCTACTTCAAATCAAGTTTTAAAGAAACTATTTTCCCCTAGTTTCTGTTCTTTTTTCGGTGGTTTCTAAACCAATTTCTAATTACAAGACGAACGCGTTATTGAGCTGGAGACAAATGCGTTTTGCGCTGGAAACGGAACACTTTTGTGCTAGAGACGAACGCGTTGAAAACGCGCATTTGAACTTAAGCTACACGCCCACAGCTAGCTACCAGCGACTTCCAAACAGACCTTAGGTCGAGATGATTGCTACTCACAAGTACTCACCTCTGAAAACGGGCAGTATCACACTCTCGTACTCGCCTCCGAGTATACGCTACATCCACAAGTTATACTAGTGGAAAAAAGTTTCTGTAAAACTTGATTTCAATTAGGGATGGAGCTGAAAAAGTACAGAAACAAGGCAGAGATGAAAGAACGCAAGAAGGCTACCCTACATCTGCAAAAATACACACCAGATGTAGGGTAGTCTTCTTGCGTTCTTTCATTTCTGCCTTGTTTCTGTACTTTTTTCAGCTCCATCCCTACTTGAAATCAAGTTTTAAAGAAACTTTTTTCCCCTAGTTTCTGTTCTTTTTCCGGGGTTTCTAAACCAATTTCTAATTAGAAGACGAACGCGTTATTGAGCTAGAGGCGAACGTGTTTCGCGCTGGAAATGAACACTTTAGTGCTGGAGACGAACGCGTTGAAAACGCGCGTTCTAACTTAAGCCACACACACACAGCTAGCTACCAGCGACTTCCAAACAGACCTTAGGTCGAGATGATTGCTACTCACAAATACTCACCTCTGAAAACGGGTGGTATCACGCTCTCGTACTCGCCTCTGAGTATACGCTACATCCACAAGTTGTATATACGCAACAGCATTCTCTGCTAGACTAAGCGGTCTTCAAGTAGATCAAGTTGATAGAGAAAACGATAAACGAACTTCTACTTACAAATGGTTAGTTCTTAGCAAACTCGTTGCTGCCTGTAACCTCACCTACATGCAACGCACGCGTTCAGTAGTTCGGGTGTGGCCCGAGCATACTTGCCATGCCCACACAATTATTGCGTGAAAAGCTAAGAAGCGTACGAAGGAGAATGTGAAGCATGTTTCAGACAGTTTTTAGGCCATAACTTGCCAGTAGTAGCTCGTACACAGCTCAAGACAAGTAGAATAATCTTCATTAGCAGAGCAATCGTTTGGTATGCTTGATATTTTCTAGCACCATTATAGTTTTTGAGTTATGCCTGATGGAAAAGAAGAAAGAAGATGAACAAAATCAAAATTTTCATGTTTGGTTTTCTCGACTTTGCTAAAGGTTAGCGGAGTTTTTAGAGTAGATTTAGCAATAGAATAGCAAAGTGATGTAGTCTGTAAGCTTTTTTTCACTCCTCTGCTTCGTTTTTTGGGAGTTGTTCCTATACCTTATGTACAGGCAGTCATTTTGAACCTGGCCATCCCTAACTAAGAAGGACTATCGTACTTCTTGATATACGCAACAGCGTTCTTTGCTGAGACTAAACGGTCTTCAAGTAGATCAAGTTGATAGAGAAAACGATAAACGAACTTCTACTTACACACGGTTAGTTCTTAGCAAACTCATTGCTGCCTGTAACCTCGCCTGCATGCAACGCACGCATTCAGTAGTCCGGGTGTGGCCTGACCATACGTGCCAAGCCCACACAATTATTGCGTGAAAAGCTAAGAAGCGTACGAAGGAGAACGTGAAGCGTGTTTGAGACAGTTTTTAGGCCATAACTACCCAGTCGTAGCTCGTACACAGTTCAAAACATGTAGGAATATTCTTCATTAGCAGAGCAATCCTTTTGTATCCTTAATATTTGCACACCGTATAGTTTTTGAGTTATGCTTGATAGAAAAGAAGAAGAAGAAAGAAGATGAACAAAATCGAAATTTTAATGCTTGGTTTTCTCGACTTTGCTGAAGGTGAGCGGAGTTTTTAGAGTAGATTTAGCAATAGAATAGCAAAATGATGTAGTCTGTAAGCTTTTCACTCCTCTGGTTCGTTATTTTGGGAGTTGCTCCTATACCTTATGTACAGGCGGCCGTTTTGAACCTGGGCTATTCCTAACTAAGAAGTACTACCGTACTTCTTGATAAACGACAGAAATCAGTCGTAATCAGTGATCAATGAGTATGAATAAGTGATATCCTTGCCGGATCATTGTGTAGTTACTTCTGCTGGCGCTGAAGGAAGGGATTGTTCATGGGGTCCTGAGGGTCCATTGACCCCCTTGTTT
>CAWUPZ010000041.1:0-15124 GCA_963924555.1 Crambe crambe
ACATGCATAGCCCTGCCATATTTAACTACACCTTACAGTATACAGTTTAATGGTGCATTGCACATGCTGTTAGAACAACAGTTTCACTTTTCAGTGTGTATTTCACCTGACAAAGACTACTGCTAAACAATAATTTCCTGTTTTTGTGTGTATTTCACCTGTCAAAGACTACTGCTAAATAATAATTCCCTGTTTTTGTGTGTATTTTGCCTGACAAAGACTACTGCTAAACAATAATTCCCTGTTTTTGTGTGTATTTCGCCTGACAAAGACTACTGCTAAACAATAATTTCCTGTTTTTGTGTATTTCACCTGTCAGACTACTGCCTGTTTTTGTGTGTATTTCACCTGACAAAGACTACTGCTAAACAATACTTTCATACAGTGTGTATTTCACATGACAAAGACTAATTCCATCTAGTGTGCATTTTATTTGACAAAAACTATTGTCAAAATAGCACGTCTACTTTTATAGTGTGGATCCCAGATTTCTTTTGTGGATACCTTTCTCTCTCCAGAATTCAATTACATTCTTCCTGCCTACATAGAATATTAATAGAACAGTGAGTTGAACAGATCTGTATATAGAAAAAGGACCACAGTTAGAGTGCAATAATTATTAGAACCCACAGCACTAATTTTTTGACAGCTAATTAGCTAGTTACTTTGCTGACTTTTCTTTGTATTGTTTCACTCCTTCTAATGAAGTCCCACTTTTTACTCCATGGCTTAATTGTAGGATAACACCTAGCGCTATGTTCATGCATAATAATTATAAAACAGCTATTATGTGTATACAAGTGTGACTGCACCCTAAGATGCTCGCCTGGGGCCCATCGTATTTTCACTCCAGGTTGCTGAAAGTTTCTACACACACACACACACACACACACACACACACACACACACACACACACACACACACACACACACACACAAGACAACAACTACATCAACAAAAAGACAGAGGAACATACTAGCTACAGTGTGCTTGTGTTAGCTACCTTTAGAACACAGTTGAGCGTGACATCTATAATACTGCAGCTCATTTCAAAGCACTGATCTCAATGATGGTCAACCAGAGTATAATAGGGTGGGGCCAGGCACATGGTACATATAAATTCGTCACGTACTTGTATTGAATTGACCAATGAAAGGCATGGCGGACACTTCTAAATGATGCCCACTCGCACTAGTCCACGTGTTGGAAAAGCCGTGTAGACGTAAAGGTGGATGGATGAAGGGCTTTAGCGGGCTTAGGTATAAGCGAATATATAGCCAGAAGTCCTCCTACTAGACTCCAGCATGGATAATATATTATCCATGACTCCAGTGCCGATTCTCGAGACAGCTATTCGACGGCGTGCGTGGGCGGAAGGCACTTGGCTGTAATAATTACTCTGCTTTTGATCTTGTGCATCCTCATGGTCAGGCGGTTTGTGTATCAATTGCAGGTAGGGTAGGGGGGGGGGGAATTTATTGCATGCATACTGTTGCTAGGAGCATTGATTTTTCTGTCCATCTTTTTTAACTTTAAATTTCCTACAGATGTGGTCATTGGGTTTGAGAAAACTATATTTAATGTTACTGAGGAAGTTGGGTATGTAGAGCTCTGTCTAGTGGTGGTATCTAGTTCAGATATAAGCTTTGAGTACAGGATTGGAACAGAAACAGTGGAAGGCACTGCAGGTACATGTATATGATCTGACACATCATGATCGTGCTTCACCGTTTCTATTCACTGTTACCTCTGTTTATTGACTATAGGAACCTCAGACTATGAGGATATTGTAAGAGAAGTAGAAGACTCTAAATTCTTGGATCTCTGCCTGGAAATGATATCTCGTAAAGCAGATGTGAATTTAAATGGAATTTTTTTCTTCACCAATGATGACAGTCGTCACTGCTTCAATGTAACCATCATTGACGATGATGTGTTTGAAGGCAATGAATTCTTCACAGTTGTAGCTCGTGAGAACCCTCCTTTCTTCACTGACATTAATGGAGTGAACATTGACCCCAATCGTAGCAATGTCACTATCACCATCGTTAACCAATACTGTACGTTAACAACTCAATATGTACTGTGAATAAAAGCAAGCATTTTAGCACATGGAGATATAGTATTCTGGTTAGGGGATAACAATTGTTATTCATTCTATTGTAGCACCAACAGTGCAGTTTGAGATGACAGAGTACTCCTTTCCTGAGAACATAGATGAAAATGGGTTGATCTGTGTGACCAAGGACGTAGACATTGATGATCCCTTGACTGTTAGTGTGACTACAGCAGAGATCACTCCTGTTGAAGCAAAGGGTACATATATTATAGATGTATTCAATCATACAGAACTCTGCATAATATTGCTATTATGATGTTACACTTGTACACACTCTCTCACGCCTGCTTACAGATGGTGAAGACTTCACTGCACGTGCAGAATCTGTCACATTCCAGCCCACTGACACAAAGGCTTGTATCAGTGTACTCATTATTGATAATAACGTCAAAGAGGGTAGAAATAGGTTTGTTTAAGGCCCCACCCCAGCTTCCTGTTGCAGCTTTAGATGGAGTTAATACTAAGCCTTGGTAGGATTTTAAAATCTGACTCAAGAATCTTTCCATAACAAATATCTCAAAATGTGGTAGTGATACTAAAATACTGATACTGGAGTATTATCTTAAATTGGTAATATCGCTCAGCCGTAGGTTTCATGCCCTTCTTGATGTTCCAAGTGGTGTGATTATTGGTGATCATAACTCCACTGAGATAACCATTACAAATGATGATGGTATATATTCATAAATTATGTATGCAATTTATATGTTCATTTTCATAATTATGCTTATTAACTGATGAACTGGTCACACATTTGTTCAACTGTTATAGTAGTTGAGTATTAGTATGAACACAATTTTATGACTAAATTCTATAACCTCAGAGTATGTAACAGTCTTTCTCCTTGCAGTGGTCAACATTGACTTCACACAAGAGAATTTCAATGTTTCTGAGAACAATGGATCTGTGACAGTCTGTCTACAAACTTCCAATGGTCATGATAGTAACATCACCACCACTGTTAATGCCTATGAGAAAGATGTGAACAATAGTGCAAGTGAGTTGTGCAATAGGATACTGGATATATTAATTTATGTAACTATACACCACTACAGGTGAAGGTGAAGACTTTATTGCTGGATCAAAGGAAGTTGTCTTCCCAGTCACTGACATCTCTGGCACTACAGTGTGCACAAATTTTACCATCATTGATGATGTAATGGCCCTGGTGGAGCCTGATGAACAGTTTTTTCTGAGTTTTAGCCTTCCACTAGATTTGGATTTGCTTGGAAGTTATGGTAGCCGGAATGAGTCCCGCGTTACCATCATCGATGATGACTCAGTACTGTCATCTGATAGCGCAATGGTCATTACTGTGGCAACTGTAGCAGGTGTGATGGTGCTGGTCATCTTGGTGATTGTGTTCACAATTATTGGAGTGTGTTGTGCTCGGAAGAGAACTAAGGCTAAGCTGAATATTGGACTAGTCCAGCTGCCTCCTAAAGGTAACACAAGCACACTGTAGCTAGTTTGTTTCACTTTTTTATATTTACCTACTATTCTCAATATTTTCATGTGCTTAATTTACTATCAAGGTACCAGTAGTTTGAGTCGACTTCGTGGAATGACCAGGATTGAGAAAGAACACAAAATCATACCCAACAGCAAGATACGACTCTTAGACAGCATCGGAGAAGGTTTGTGTGAGACTCAGTGTAGTTGCAACAGTAGTATTGGTATGTTGCAAACCAAATAAGAACCCTTCAGTTAGTAAGAAATTAAATACCATGCAAGTAAATATTAGTCTTGATACGTATTATCATGGAGTCATGGTTTATAATTTGATACAGGTGAATATGGGATTGTGTACAAAGCACACTTTATAAAAGATGTCAAAAGTGCTCCAGAAATTGTTGCAGTGAAAACTCTGAAACGTGAGTCTGTAAGACCTCACTGTGAACTCTGGTATGAGCATGAGGTTGCCATTCATCTCACACTTTGACCTGATGTATGCAGTTCCTTGTAGCTTTACTGATGTATGCCATTGCACTCCCTCAAACCGTTGTTTCTGTTACACTGTTTCCTTAATTCAGAGTGCTATGATGTGGAAGGGAACTCAAAGATTATTCAGGAAAGTCTGAGAATGATAGGGTTGGACCATCCCAATGTACTTGGTCTGATTGGGGTGTGTGTAAATGCAGGCCCCGCCCCCTACCTGTTGATGCCTTATATGGGTCATGGTAACCTGCTCTCCTACTTGAAAAAACGACGTACTGATCTTGTATTTGATGCAAACAGTGATCAGGATGCAGACAAGGTAATTAATACTGTAAAAATAATACTACACACTGGTATTATAAAGTTTACTTGACTACAATGAAGGCAAGCTCAAACACAATAACATGCATGAAGTGTGTATATATGTGAGTGAGTGCGTGGGGGGGAGGGGAAGGGGTAGGGAAGGTAGGAGAACATGTTGCTGCTTTAAATTAATTGTTGTGATGACTTAATTTTTCAGAGACCTGAGGTGGAAAAGAAACTGCTGGGAATGTGTTTACAGATTGCTAAAGGAATGGAGTACCTAACAAGCAAGAATCTGGTTCACCGTGACCTGGCTGCTCGCAATTGCATGTGAGGGAAAGTAATGTCAGTGGATTATACACTGAAATTAAATTCATTTTGTGCATGGGGTAATTTTACCTCGATTACTGCACATAGCTACACTTGTTGATCTTCTGGGGCCCAGAAAAATTGTTACACATGCAAGTACTAAAGTTTGTGTCAGGGGTGTTATAGTGAAAATAATTCCCACATGAAAATGCATACACATTATTATCATACACCTCTAAAGTGCTTAACAATGGGGAGGCCATACAGTGTAACGGCAAAGATTAAAACCCGTATCAGTGCTGGTATAACACCTAGAAATCCGTATCAGGGCTTGTACATGAGCATTCGCTTATACCTGGCTAGTATAAATACTAGAAGATTACAGTTGTGTATCAGTCTGTCAATCCTTTACAGAGGGTCAGCGGAAGTCAGTTGACCCCAAGTCACAAGCTAGCTAGTGCATCACTCGATAGAGCGACTCGGAGGCTACAGGAGGGGTGTCATTGAAGGTGCTTACAATAGCATCACGTACAACTTAAAGCACTAGGCCGTTAGGTGTGTGGGACCAGAGCGAAGTTTGACACTCACCTGTACCAACTCATTATATTTTCCGGTATCGCTTTGTACTATGGTAATATATTATCATGTACTGTTAATCTAGTGCATATTGTTTAGCATAATACCATGTGTGTTTAATTATCTTAGGATGGATTTGAATACTGTAATCAAGGTGGCTGACTTTGGTCTGACTGAAGATATCTACACTAAGAACTACTTCCGGCAGGGAAAAGACAGTTCAGTCAAACTGCCAATGAAATGGATGGCTCCAGAAAGTCTCAACGACTGTATATTCACTGAAGCATCTGATGTTGTAAGTTGTCTATCACAAAGCATTGTTAACTCTCTTCCCTCCTCATTTTCTCATTTCTGCTCCATTAGTTTTCATTCTCGTTCTGTTCCATCTTTCTTATCCTCTCCAGTGGTCATTCGGTGTGACATGTTGGGAGGTGTACACTGGAGGTCGTAGTCCCTATCCTGGTATCGATTTCCTCACACTGCAACGAGAGCTGGATGCTGGGAGACGTATGGACAAGCCTCTCAACACTGTCTGCTCTGATGAAATGTGAGCAAGGAGTCTAGGTCTCTTGAGGGAGGCCTGTACTTGCAGGATTTATGCAATCTAGTGCATGAGTGTAGTATTTTACTATCCATGTGATGAAATTTATACTGACTATATATTGTTGTACTTGCTCTTTAGCTATAAGATCATGCTGGACTGTTGGAATACTGACTCCAGTAAGAGGCCGACATTCTCAGACCTGGTTGTCTTCTTCAACATGATGTTGGAACAGATTGCTGGCTACGTGGATTTAACTGCCCTACAGAGTGAGGTCTGTGGGGATGCTGGTGAAGAGAAGCTGCATGCCACCTGCCTGGAGAGCAATGAGACTGAAACTGACCCTCATATACCCAATTTGAATCAATCCAGCCAAGATATCGTCTGTGAGTTTCAGCTGACAGTGGAAGATGGAGAGCCTAGTGAGAGGTATGTCACTACTCCTGCCTAAGGATTCCTCAGCATTCAGTGGACCAGCTTCCTTAACACTCCACCACTACACACACTCTATGAGCTATTATAATTGATCACTGCACACAGCACACTGTATTGATTTTGTACATCATCCATTGTATTTTATAGTTTTGATTATTTTGCACGAGAAATCATAAAATCTATTAATTGTATTTCTGCTGCTTTTCATTTGCAAAAATGGGTTTTGACTCACTCATAATTGGTGAACCATGCCACATCCTGTTGACCCCAAGTGTCCGTTCTATATGATCTAATACAAGAATAGATGACTATATGGTCTCAGTAATGGACTTGGGCCCTGCATGAAACAAGGCTCACATGCATGCTAAAGACACAGCTGAGCTAAAGCCGCCTGCTGATATGGTCAGTAGCTATATTGTATGTATGTTTATTAGAGGCTGGTATATCATAATACTGACTTGGCTTCATACGTACCTGTGCATGGGTAGCTGCATAAGCTACAGCAGGTGAGTTGGGGGGGGGGGGGGAGGAGGGTTGGGGGCAACTTACAATGCAATTGAGGACTGCTGTCTCTGGTGGTGGGGACACTAGGAGAATGTGAGACTTGCAGAGGTGAGTGTGAGCTGTCTGTTGTAGCATGCAAAGTATTTTCTTACTACAGGTAGTACTGACTATAATAATTTGAGAAGTTCATGGAAGGAGATTCTCCTTGATTGATCTCTATCCTGGTATTGATTTTGTTCACACTGCAATGAGAGCTCCATGGATGCCGAGAGGCATAAGAACAATTTAAGCCTTTCAATGCTGTCTGCTCTGATGAAATGTGAGCTAGGTCTTTTGAGGATTTACACAATGTCAATGGTGGTGAAAGAAAGAGTGCAGGCCTGTGGGGATGCTGGTGAGGCCTGTGGGGATGCTGGTGAAGAAAAGTTACATGCCACCTGCTTAGATGAGTGTGGTATTCTTCTATCCAATTTATGCTGACTATAATATATTTAACATTAATATTGTGTGATAACAACACTTGATTGTAACGGCAGCACATGCAGTGACTGCTATCTCTACACACAGTGTTGAGTGCAGATTTAACAGCTGCAGTGCTATTTGTTTTAACAGTGTGTCACTTTATGCTTGCTCTTCAGCTACAAGATCATGCTGGGCTGTTGGAATACTGACTCCAGTAAGAGGCCAACATTCTCAGACCTGGTTGTCACCTTCAACACGATGTTGGAACAGATTACTGCATGGCTACATGGATTTAACTGCCCTACAGAGTGAGGCCTGTGGGGATGCTGGTGAAGAGAAGCTGCATGCCATCTGCCTGGAGAGCAATGAGACTGAAACTGACCCTCATACACTCAATTTGAATAAATCCAGTGCATAGTCTCAAGAATCCTCTCAACCTGCCAGTGAATTTCAGCAGACAGTGGATGATGAAGAGCCTACTAAGAGGTATATTACAACTTCTGTCTAAAGATTCCTTGCCTGCATTGAGTGAACAATTAAACTGCATGCTAGCTATGTACATAGGTAGTTTCATTTGTAGTAACAGTAACTCTTTCGTTGCACCATATAGGCAACTGGTAAAGTGTGAAAAAGTAGCGCTTTAATCAATTATTGGGTTTTCTCCTTTTCTCACAGTTTGAAATCTTTTTTTTTTTTGATGTGTAAATATTTTGGTAACATAAATATTATTATTGCAAGTTACAAAATATTACAGGTGAGTAGACATGGGTAGCCCCAAAACGAAATACAAATCCCTTGGACAAGTTTGTCCAAGGTGTTTTGTGTTATGAGGCTACCTTGCTCACATTTCATGGTTCTTAATTGATCCGGTGCATACTTCCATGTAACAGTACACTGACATGAAATTGTGAATCTTACGGAATGATAACATTCACTGGAAAATTACTATATCTAAAACAACATACAGATTGTTGAATAGAGCCTGAGACTAGCTGAGGCACCTGCAGTCCTATCAGGTTCTTTAAGGTCTGAAAGAGTGTGAGACCAAGCCCCACTCAGGTGCCTAGTTTCTTTCTTTCACCACCATCACCACCAGCTGTGACACACATGATAAATTCAGCCTAGGGTCCAAGTGTCTGCACCACATCATATAAAAGCCTATTACAGCGCAAGTTTAATGCTCAATGCCTACGCAACACTCTCAAAGGTATAAGGATTGGATCGGATCAGGAAAGACATAACATACATACACAAAATCAGAGGACAGGTTATGCAATACTCATGCACAGATATGGTACTACTGGTCTATAAGAATAGGTATACAGGATGCCCTCTGAATGGCCTAAGTATACACAGGAGGGAATGGAAAGGAAAAGGGTAACACGTGGAAAGGAACAGGATATGATATACTGAAAGTAACAGGATGATATAACGGGATGCTGACTGACAAGAGTGGATACATTTTCAGCTGAATAGGATGACTAGCCTACACATGACAAAGAAATAGAGCTACACACGGAAATAAGTGCTTGTCCTGCTCTCTAGCTAACACGGCAGGTCATAGTTCTTGGGCATGCGCACAAGAAGCCTGGGGTACAATCTGCGATACGTAGCAATAATCGGCAACAGCCCACGCATATGACATCATCAGTTAGACAACTTATGAATAATTATATCGGAACCTTTGAAGTTTCACACGGTGCCTGTCACGCTAGATCCCACAATCTTTGGTCCAAAGGTTACATAAATATCAGACGTTAGCCTCGTCCCCAGGCCCCGCCCCAGCATGAACTGCCATGGTGCGGTTGCACGCTCAAGAGTTTTATAGCGCTGCCAGTACCCTGGTCTTAGTATACGCGCCACACGTGTTTCGTGACGAGGTCTAAATATAAGTCGGTTAGACCACCACACGTCTCGGGATCTGACGTAGAATGCCCTCGGGAAAATCCCTCGCCCACTGGACAGTGTTAATTGCCTGAGGGCAATTAACACCTTCCCCACGCCGTCGATCCCTCTTCCGGTGATGTAACCTTAAGTTACCTACATGTACAGCAGGAAATATCCAAAATTGTCAAAGCTTACCACGGGCACGTCACGCATGACAGTGAAGGGCACTGCCTCTTTCTGAGCTTTAGAACCTACCGTGAACACAACACAGAGAGTGCAGCGTCATGGCTGTGGTCACCAGTGACGTGTGCTGTTGGAAGATGTGGACTGTCTTGTGTCTTATTGCAGTGTGCGGAGCGACGAGTGGTAAGCACATAATACTGTTACGTGTACACATGTATGTATTCTGAACCTATAGTAGCTAGTACTAGTGGTGCCATACGATGGTTTAGCGAGGCCTCCCCCAACCGCTTCGTCCAGCATGGATCACTTGCACGTCGGCTGGGTAGATTTGGGGCAGACTAGCCAATTGTAGCAACCGGTACGAGACTAAAATGAGGGCTCCTGAGATAGTGCACGTTCAGCGTTAGCCTTTAGCGGAAAAGGAAAGGGCGGGAACACGTCACGTATAGGAAGTGAGAAAGGCGGTTACACCCATTAAAGGATGAACATTCCTCAGTGTCTTGATGTGGCTGTTCTTAATGGACAGTAAAGTTACTGTTAATCATCGGTGTACTTAGTGGTACCATTACCACATAAGCTAATGCCATAGTGTTGACTGAGATAAGTAAAGTATACCCACCAACCAGTGTATGGTATCTTCCTTTCAGCCTTTTGTTGAGTAGCTAACTGTTCTATATTAATACAGCCAGTGCTCAAGTGACTTGTTTCCAGAGTCTTCCCTGTAATGGTTCTGACTTCTTCATGGCTGCTTCAGTTGAAGAATGCTGTCTGTCTGATGATGGTGTATTCGTAGAGATTAGTGAGGCATGTGTTACCTGTGTAGGTGAGTGCAAATACAAGCACCTGCATGACACACATTACCAAACTGCATAAAAGTTGAACTATTTCTGAGTGTGACCACACCCTAAGATACTCGCCTGGGGCCTACTGTATATGTACTACCACTCCAGGTTGCAGAAAATTCTTATACACACAGTCACACATACATGCAGACTTGCCTGCCAATGCCTGCCTGCATGGTGTTCTCAGGACAATTCTAAGTTAAATGAAGCACATTTTCACAAGTCCGTGTTTGTAAAGGTAGCGTAGATGTCAAGGGGAACAGGTGGAGGGCTTTTGAGGGCCTATAGCCATAAACAAATATGTAGTTAGAGGTCATCTCACCTTATGACAATTCCAGTTTTGAGTCTGCTATAGTATTCAATTAATGCCCACCATAATGTGGTGAACTTGTGGCAAAGTCCGCTAAAGGTCATGCCTTTCTCAGCTCTAATGCTGAAGGAATTTTTTTTCCACATTTAAAGTTCATAGAATTCAGTACTGTTAAGCTGTGTGTACATAGTTTCCGTCTGTTGCCTCCTCTGGCTAGGGAATTTCAGGCATTAACCTGTATCTTAGAGTGTATAAAGTACATGTTAGTTGTGGCATGTACTTTCTAATACTCCCTCTGCAGTGTTTGGCTGGATTAGTGGTGACCCTGATCCTAGCAACAGGCTGAGGAGGACTGTCATTTTCTCTGAGACTGGAGAGAGACAGCTACTGAAAGTTGGCTACTCAAAGGGAATACCAACTACTGATTATGATATTTTACTGAGTGGAACTGTCACTGAGGGAACTGCAAGTATGTCCTCATTACTGTACCCGGTAGTGCTGAGGCTCATCAGTAGTTGAGTGATAGTGATTTTCTCCTCACAGCTGAAGGGGCACTTGCCGACTTCAGACTGGATGGAGATGTTACCAATATCGAAATATTCTCTGAGCTGAGTGGCGCAATCGCTAATGTACCAGTGATCATTCAGATTGACAATATTGCCCTGGAGCAAAATGAGAACTTCACACTGTCATTTGAGGTCACTGACCAAATTCCATTCGATCTACTTAATGGAGAGGGTGTGGTCATTGTGAATGAGCTTCAAGTGTTGATAGTGGATCAGACAGGTGAGTGTGTGGACATCATGTATTATGATAGTATCCACATTACACAGACACTCCCTCACTTATCACACACACACACACACACACACACACACACACACACACACACACACACACACACACAAACACACACGCACACACATATATGTGTACATGTAGAGCTCACAGTTCATTTCACAGAGTTTGACTATTCACAGGATGAGAACAGAGGCAGTCTTCATGTGGCTGTTCTCATTACCACAGAAATAAGCTCTGATTTAGAATTGAGGATTGTCACACAAAATTTCACACAGGTGTATACTGAACGTACAGATTTTGGTGGTGGTGTAGAAGAACCACCTGTCATACAACTTCCAGATGGATTTGCTGAGTTAGTCCCCTTTGATCCAGATGAGCCTTACATTGCTAGCAGTGAGTTGATTCATGTGTCATGTGTTTCAGGCCTTGCTAGCTTCCCCTCTCCTCCTCCTTCTCAGGTGTGGATGGTGCTGTGGCAAGAGTGGATTATGACACCAGTACACAATTCATAACATTCACTGCTGGTGGTGACAGGACTACACAAGTACCTGTTGGTGTGATTGATGATGATATTGATGAAGCAGATGAAGAGTTTTTTGTGTTATTTCTGGAGACTGATGACCCAAGAGTGGATCTGACCCGTGGCCGATTTGCTGCACGAGGGATCATCAGAGACGATGATCGTATGTCTGCATAGTCCATTGCTTCTGCTACTCCAATATAGTTGTACAAGCACACATACCTGAGCCATGCACTACCACTGTCACTTAGCAATGGTGTTCCGTGTCCAGGACAACATACACTTTCTGTTAGTTTTACTGCCCTCCACTTTCTATTGCACAGGTACAACAATTGGATTTCAGTTTTCAGAGTACTCATTTCCTGAGAACCCATCACGACTAGTGAGTGGTGTCACTATCATCAAGGAGGATAACAGAACATCGGAGTTGACATTCACTATTAGAATATTAATTGTTAGTGGGTCTGCAATACCAGGTGATGATTTCTTTGCTGATGAGGAACTAATAGAGTTATTTGAACCAGATGAAGATAAGCTCAGTGTTAGATTTGTACTCACTGATGATGATTTTCCAGAAGGAGATGAGACATTAGTTTTTGAGATTGCCAATGCTGGGAATGTACCATTTGACACATCGAGAGCAACAACCACCATAACCATTCTGGATGATGATAGTGAGAGAGCATGCTTTTATTTTTATGTTCTGTCAGGAAATGAATGCCTTCCTCTGTATCAATTAGAATAAAGCTGCCTTGAATGCAGCAATGTGATTAGCTAGAAGCAGTGACATAATTCCCAACATTTTGAGTCCCTGACACTAATACTGTACCTTTGATGTCACGAATATACCAATCACATTGTTTCCACTAGTAAGATTCTCAGTGCCTGCATGGAGCAGCAATAGTGGGGATCCTAAGTGCCTGGTGTGACTACTGCACAACAATAATCATGAGCTTGAGCTAGCCCTCCTAGTGATGTGAAGGGCCTGTCCTCCTGTGCACATCTCTTTCAATATAGTGATAAAGGCTCTTGTGTGGTTACACCCACATATTAGGCTTAAATGAGCATTCTTCAGTGTTTTGATGTGGCTGTTCTTAATGGACATTAAGAATCATCTGTGCATGCATACGTACTAGCTACGTACTTAGTGGTGCCATTACCATATAAGGTATAATGCCAGAGAGACTGAGATAAGAAACTGATGATGTAATACGGAAGTAAAGTATACCCACCAATCATTTTATACCATTGTATCTTCCTTTCAGTCTTTTTTGAGCAGCTGTTATAATATTGTTTCTCATCTTTGCATACAGCCGTTGCTCAAGTGAGGTGTTTCCGAAGTCTTCCCTGTAATGGTTCAGACTTCTTCATGGCTGTTTCAGTTGAAAAATGCTGTCTGTCTGATGATGGTGTATTCGTAGAAATTAGTGAGGCATGTGTTACCTGTGTAGGTGAGTGCAAATACAAGCACCTGCATGACACACATTACCAAAAACTGCATAAAAGTTGAACTATTTCTGAGTGTAACCACACCCTGGGGCCTACTGTAATTCCACTCCAGGCTGTTGGAGGACTTCAGCTGGCCTAGCTGTAAGCAAATTATTATGTAGTTAGCAGTCGTCTCACCTGATGGCAGTTCCAGTTTTGAGTCTGCTATAGTATTAATGCTACCCATAATATGGTGAACTTGTGACAAAGTCTGCTAAAGGTCATGCCTTGCTCGCCTCTAGGGAAACTTTTGCCACATTTATAGTTTGTAGAATTCAGTGCTGTTAAGCTGTATGTACTCATATTTTCTGTCTGTTGCCTATATACTCTGGCTAGGGAATTTCAATATTTAATCACAGAGTGTAGCTAATAATGATAAAGTATTATTTGCTATTATTATTTGTGGCATGTACTTTCTAATACTCCCACTGCAGTGTTTGGCTGGATTAGTGGTGACCCTGATCCTAGCAACAGGCTGAGAAGGACTGTCATTTTCCCTGAGACTGGAGAGAGACAGCAACTGGTTGTTGGCTTCTCAAAGGGAATACCAGATATTGATGATTATGTTATTTTACTGAGTGTAAATATCACTGAGGGAACTGCAAGTATGTCCTCATTACTGTATTCTATTGCTGAAGCTCATCAGTAATTGAGTGCTAGTGATATTCTCTCCTCACAGCTGAAGGGGCACTTGCTGACTTCAGATTAGAAGGAGATGTTACCAATATTGAAATATACTCTGTGGAGAGTGGCCCAAACACCACTGTACAAGCGATTATCCAGAATGACAATGTTGCCCTGGAGCCAAATGAGAACTTTACACTGTCATTTGAGGTCACTGACCAAGTTCCATTCGATCTATTTACTGGAGAGGGTGTAGTCATTGTGAATGAGCTGCAAGTGGTCATAGTAGATCAGACAGGTGACTATATGCATGTGCATGTATATATCCACACTACACATGACACTAGCTCCCTCACTTACCACATGCACTCACACACACACACACACACACACACACACACACACACACACCCACACACACACACACACGCGCACACACACACACACACACACACACAGAGCTCACAGTTCAGTTTGCAGAGTTTGACTATTCACAGGATGAGGACAGAGGCAGCCTTCCTGTGGCAGTTCACATTACCTCAGAAATAGCCTCTGATTTTGATCTGAGGATTGTCACACTAAATTTCACACAGGTGTATACTGAACGTACAGATCTTGGTGGTGGTGTAGAAGAACCACCCATCATACCATTACCAGATGGATTTGCTGAGTTAGTTCCCTTTGATCCAAATCAGCCTTACATTGCTAGCAGTAAGTTGATTTGTGTGTCATGTGTTTCAGGCCTTGCTAGCTTCCCCTCTCCTTTTCCTTTCCTCAGGTGTGGATGGTCCTGTGGCAAGAGTGGATTATAACACCAGTACACAATTCATAACATTCACTGCTGGTCCTGCCAGGACTGTATTTGCACTTGTCACATTGTTTAATGATGACATTGATGAAGCAGATGAAGAGTTTTTTGTGTTATTTCTGGAGACTGATGACCCAAGAGTGGATCTGACCCGTGGCCGATTTGCTGCACGAGGGATCATCAGAGACGATGATCGTATGTCTGCATAGTCCATTGCTTCTGCTACTCCAATATAGTTGTAAAAACACATATACCTGAGCCATGCACTACCACTGTCACTTTGCAATGGTGTTCCGTGTCTAGGACAACATACACTTTCTGCTAGTGTTACTGCCCTCCACTTTCTATTGCACAGGTACAACAATTGGGTTTCAGTTTTCAGAGTACTCATTTCCTGAAAACCCATCACGACTAGTGAGTGGTGTCACTATCATCAAGGAGGACAACAGAACATCGGAGTTGACATTCACTAT